>PVIR01034727.1:0-16981 GCA_004026965.1 Petromus typicus | reverse complement strand
AAATACTCCATGCCTGGTCCAATTCATGTCAAGTAAACTAGTACAGCTACCTTCTATACTTCCATTAATGTGGTTAAAAATTACATTATATTTTCTCTTTTGGCAGTTACATTATACTATACATTCATACTGAGTTAATTGACCACTTACATGTCTAAGTCTTTTTCCATTCATGCTGTTTTTAATCCTGCCTCCCCTGAACTATACTCAAAATGCTTAAAATAAAATAAAAATCCAAGAATATGACCTCACCTTCTTATTTTATCTCATTAGACTCAGCCCATTGATTCAGTCTGTAAGCATCATTCTATTACCCAAGGTGGCTGTTATATCTTCCAAGTTTATATTAAATACCTAATTGTTAAATACATCCTTTTTAAAAACCAAGTTATTTGTTAAATGTAAAAATAACATTAAGCTAACTGTAAGTTACAGTGCTTTCTCTTAGAAAATGTTCTCCAGAGTAATGTCAAGCTATTGATTAGAAATGTTGATAATCAGTAGCAATTATTCCTAACTGTAGCTAGAGCCAGCCTCGACCTTCCATCTCTGATGAATGTCCTTATCAAGAACTTGGAAAAAAAATCCCCAGACACTGGACTTACTGCATACACACTCTCATTCCAAAAGGTTCTTAAGGCAAGACAAAATGCTGATGTGGCATGGCCTGCACTTATTGAACTTAAAGGCTCTCTGGAGTCCTGGTTACTCATCTAAGTGACTAAAAAAAAAATAGCTTAAAGTTTAACTTTATTGTGTTCAGTGGTCATTAGGTAATATATTAACATTCAAACAGAACAAGCTATTAACAATTACTTCCTGTTTGTGTTCCCATTCCCCTAAAGAACCTGTCTGTCTCTCTCTCTCTGTGTCTCTGTCTCTCTCTATCCCTCCTTCCAGTATTTTTTTCCTAAGCAAATCAAATTCAGACAATACAGATTAAGTACACATATGCCACATTTCTTGCACTAAAGATAGTATCAAAGAGTCTTTTCTAATAATCTGCTCCAGATTCCTGCCTCATATAAAACCTGAGCTCCATACTGCACAGAGTCTACCTTCCTCACTTTGGGAATATGAAAATATTTGTCTGCCCTGAACTGTCTAGTCTCTCTTCTGTTCTAAGCAAGTCTTGAGATGTCACCAGGGGCAGATCAATGTCTTCATTACCAAGCTCCATCTGGGCTTAACACATCTTAAGTTTTAGATCTTGCTATCTCTGTTGTTACCCTTTCAAGTCTCAAGAGAATTGTTATCTTTTCCTGCATTCAGACAATCAGATCAGAAGTCCCGCTTCGAACTGTCCACCAGAAATCAGAATCCCTTTGGTTCTATCCGACAAATCCTGGACATATCAAAAGTCACACACCAGCCTCTAGCAGACAGCACTGATCAAGATAAAATGTGAAGCCACTACAGTAAACCACTCTCTCCTTGTATGTGGGTGTAGCATGCCCAACCTTCTTCCTAAGGACAAAGAGAATTCATCTTGAGTACTGGTGCACAGCCTTTGCGTGTCAGAAACCATGTTGCATCTCCCAGTTCCCTTCACAGTTCTTTTAAACCCTGAGTGGAAAAGGGAAAAGATATGGCTCCTACTTGAAAAATATCTGCACTTGGAGGGGTGAGAAACACACTGAATTTCAAATCCAAACTGGTAGGAAACTAAAACAAAACAACTTCAAAAAGCATAACCCAAGTAGATGAATTCCTCAAACATACAAAATATCACAATTTACTCAAATGAAATAAATAATCAACAATAATTCCTTATGCCAATTAAAGAAACTAAATTTGAAATTTAAAATCCCTAGAGAAATCCCCAAGCCCATCTGGAGAATTCTACCAAAGTTTAAAGAGGAATCGACACTGATTCCAAACAATCTCTTCCCAAGCACAGAAGAGAGGGCACACCCCAATTCTCCAAGTACAAGTGTTACTACTCTGATACCAAAAGAGACCTAACAAAAAAATGAGGCAAAGGCCATAGTTAGGTCACAGTGATGGTGAACCTTGTAGAGCTTTCAGTGATAAAAACAACTTGCTATGGCACATGTGCCATAGGTTCACCACCCCTGCAGGTCAAATTAAGTTAGTTCTAGAGAGCAACCAGTCCAGGTTCCACAAGTCAGAAGACCAAGGGGGAAATTCTTCAGGATGACAAAACAGAAAATACTAAATGTACCTAAATAATAAAAAGTGATTCACATAATTTAGGTTTGGAGATTACATTGCTGAAAAGTGCATGGAAAACTAAAACCAAAGGAAGAAAAATAAAAGTTATTAATTCCAATGAAAACAAAGTTAAATGAATAAGGCAAACTAATCACTGTCTACTGGGACACTCAGCAAGAACAGCTGTTACATAATACAAAAACTAATATTAACACTACCAACGAATGGTCAAAATATACTGGTATTTTGTAAGAACGGGGGATGAGGATGCTGCAAGCATTTAGTGAGAGTGCTATGTAGGGGATGAAGGAGAAGTCATCTTTACCTCCAATAGCAGATAATGCCCAAAATGGAGTGAAACCCAAGAAGTTACAGTATTAACGTGCTATATTTTTAACAAGCTCAGCTCAACTATTTGATTATGTAAGCCCTAAAAAAAAACAAAAACTAAATTAAAACAAAATAAAACTATCAACAGCTAATACATGACTGGGCCAGAACTTGAGCCCATGTAACTAAACTCCTCCTCAGGTCTGTCAGTTTGCAAGCTCCTAAGAAGCTGTGCTTCTTTAGCTCCTCAACTACACTAACTGCCTAGTACAGAAGAAGCCTTCCAGCTGTTTCTAAGCAAATGGGAGAGAGTAAAAGACTGGAACGGCACTTCTCATACAAGTAAATGAATAAGAGCAGAAACAGAGTTAGGAAACAAAGTGTGCAAGTGAGTAAGAATGCAAGGAGGAGGCGGGAGGAGAAGTAATGAGAAGTACCCAGAAAACTCCCTGGGTGTATGAACAGCAATACAGCAAGGAGAGTAGCTTGGAGCCATGTGTCGGGGGAGTGGGAAAGGACGCCTGGTTTTGAGTCTTGGGAGTGGGTGGACTGGCTTTGTGGTGGTAATAGCACCTTCCCAGATGGTGTCAGCTTTCTAGAATGCAGAGTACACCAGGTTCTGTATCATCCTGAGTTTTTCCTTCAGTAGCCCAAGTGCAACATTAGTTACTCTCACGAGTCTCAGACAGGGTGACTCCACAAGGGAAGCACGAGGCAAGTGAAGCAGGAGAAATCCCACAAGGCTACCACGAGCTCCCTTGGATCTCTTTTTGCTATTTACAAAAGCATCAAAATAAAGGGCACAAAGAAATCAACATCGGTAGATAAACATATGCATCTGCTATTGCCACTGTTCATGCATTTGTTTCTTCCAAAATTTATTAAGCCATTTACTAAATGTCAAGCGCTGTATCAGAGTATAAAGTTTCTGATTGCAAATAACTTACTTTCCAATGGCAGACTTACTTAAAACAACAGGTTGAACAATATAACTGGTATAAATAAAAGTACTACAGAAACACAAAAGAATGCAAGATGACTTCTTTAGTGCTTTTTATTATGCATCATATCACACAGCCAGGAATCTCCCATAGTCACCACTCTGCTTGGGTCATCGACTCATGGTCAGTCTTGTTTCTCTTCTATATTCACTTACAGTCTTTAAGACATCACACTATTTTACCCAGAAATATTTCAGCATGTGTCTCTAATGCAGAGAGACTCTTTCTTTAAACAGAACAAATATACAAATCTTGAACATCAGATTTGAAAAACTGATGTACAATTAATACATACAATTAATTGTATGTCTATAATGAACATACATTTATATATATATGTGTGATTAGTATATACACTGTGTATATAATGAAGTTACATAATAACACAGATCTTAATGTGTTATTATGACTGTCCTGATGACTGTCTCCCCCCGACTCCCGTGACTGTTACCTAAAACAACACATTTCCATGGCCCTGAAAGGTCCCATATTCCTCCTCTGGACCAGTTTTCCAACCCAGATAAACACATTCTGATTTTATTGCCAATGATCAATTTTAATTGTTCTTCAGGCTTTTACAAATGAAACTGTTAAGAGTTTATACAAAGCTTTTTAGATTTTGGCCTAAACAGGCAGAAAATGTTCCAAGTGGAAAGTACATGCACAAAAGATGAAGTTGTACAGGGGTCTGTTCATGAAATGCTGATGAGCTCAGGAGGGTTGAAAACCGAGAGAAGAGACCAGTGACTGAGAGAAGACAGAGCTACAAAAGAAGGCTTTTCGGGAAGTTAGGGCTCCCAGATTAAATACTACAGTTAACTTAAGAGAACTAAATTGTGAAATAAGTTTTCCCAGTGTCCCAAATTACTTCTCTCACATAAAATTTGGTCCATTGTCTCACACTGCTTGTTTTGCTCACCCTCCAGCTGAAGATGACAGAGACAGGAGTATCTCCTGGTTGCTCACTCCGATCTAGCCAGAGGCCTTGCTGCTCCCTCAGGGAGGGCCCCGCCCCGCCCCGCCCCGCCCCTTCGCCTTCTCCAGCCAGGGCAGTCCTGACTCCACTGCCAAGGCAGGGCCGAGGTTCCAGGGGAGTCTTACCATGATCTGGATCTCCCTCTTGCACACCTGGAGATCGTGCTCATTGTTGACAAACATGCGTTTCAAGGCACATTTCATCCCACTGCTTGTCCTCACCAGAAACACGATAGCAAATCCACCTGTGAGAGAAGCAGACACAGAAGCTCTTTTCAGTTAGATTGAAAAAATCGGCGGCCACACATTGCTGCTGTCACTCCTAATGGTGCTGATGCCACTGTGAGCTAGTCCTTAAGGCCGGCCTGGTGCAGAAGGCATTCTTAGGTCGCAGGACTCAGAGATACGACCTGTGGGATTGGGTGCAAGAGTCAGAGAAACATGCCTGCACGGTTATCCCGGAATCAAGGAACAACAGTGATTATCTCCCAAATAACCCACAAATACTCGCAGGAATGAATGGAAAAAGCAAACAGATCCAGCTACATCCCAACCACTGTGCTAGGTACTCTGACACTCCTGTTTAATCTAGCACAATTCTGTGAGTGTGGGGTTCAAATCCCTAGGAAAACAATGAAGAATTGAAGAAAACAAAAGTCAAAAGAGATTCGATTCAAACCCAGGTTTTGTTTGTTTTGTCTTTAAGTCCAGAATTCTTTCTCTCATTATCAAAGAGGCTAGAAAATTATTTTAATAATTGCTATTATAAATATCTTCAATTATTTCAGAATCTCCTTTTCTTCTTGTCCTTCCTCACTCTCCCCCTGGCTCCTGCTGTCCCTGTTCCATGGGCCATGAAGAAGGTAGAGAACAAGACACAGAGTGAGGGTGCTCTCTACCTGCCAGTCTGTAGGACTCAGTTATTGTGTACATTTTAAAACCCACAGTAACCTTTCTTTAAAAAGTACTTCACAATTCGTTAACAGAAAATCATACAAACCTAACAAAAATTCAGAAATACTCTATTAGTTGTTCATCTCCAGAGTTCCACCACTTCTTAGAATTCCTGGCCTCAATCTCACTCTCAAAGCATTTAAGAGGTGTTCGATGACCTTAGTAAGAGGATTAGATAGACGATGGGTAGAGAAGCTGTTAAAGGTGGAGGCTTTGGAACAAGCAGCAGCTACACTGAACATTCAGTCCATCTGCCAGCTTTGTGCATCATTTAACTCGCACATCTGGTCCACTGAGCCTGTGCAGCAAAAAAACATTGCTAGACTATTCTGTGCACAAACATGGTCACAAATCAGAAGTGAACACAGAAGGAAATCATCAGTATGGGAACTTGAATTGAGGTTGTAATTTAGTACTGGAGCGCAAGGCCACCTGCATAGCTGGTATAGATCAATAAGATGCCATTATAAAAATCTCCAGCCTCTAGGAACTAACACTTGAGAACTGATGATGCTATTCTAATTCCCCTTACCCTCAATGGCACTTCAGTAGCTGTCTGTGGCACTTCCTACTGTAATATTACAGTAATTAACAGTTTTTGCAAGCTGACTTAAGTAAGATTCTATTCCTTATAACCCCAAAAAGCCTTAATCATAATGTGTTGTTCCATGTTTTCATAAACTACATATATGATTGTGTAAAAAAAAAAAAAAAAACTCAAACATCCCAGATGTGCACTGTGATAAAGACAGAGTACAGAATGCATCTTTCTATATTTTCTGTCACTATGTTCTGCAGTACTCTGATAAACACTGACCACTCAACCTTTAATTTTAACTGTTAGGTTTCTAATCCTCTAATCTCTAATCAAGAATTTTCCCATTTTTTAACAATACACTAACTTGCTCCATTGTCGATTTTAATTCCAGCATTTTGAATATTTACTTCTTTTAAAACCCACACAGCACTGAAATTAAAGTGTTTCTTCCTCTCCTCTTAAACATACATGCTTTCTAAATTCTAAGATGCATATCTTTTTACATTTAGTTTTTAGGGTATAAGAATTTGCCTTGTAATAAAAATGTCAATTGCACTGATATTTGTATTTTTTCTTTTTCCAAAAAGTCATTAAAATCATGAGTTCATTCTGAAATTATTTAGAATCAAGGAAAGCAGTACAAGAGATTATGAAATTTCTAATTATATTCATAATTGTTTCATATATAGCTCACATGGGTCTCATTTTGAGTATTTTTTAAAAATCATAGAACTACAGACTTTGCACCAATCGCATCCAGTTCTACACAGCATTAAGTTCAAGAATTTTGCTCTTTGGGGAGAAAAACCAAGTGAGGCTCAAGAGGTCCATGGCAGTTTTGGGCACAACCTGGAGCTGTGCCACTCTCCTGATTCTTCATCTACTGTAGAGAAAACCTATGTAACAACCCTTTAGATAAGAAGGAGACAGTGCTGCAGAACAAAAATTGGGGCTCTGTATTTCCTGTAATGCAAACAAGTAACCCTTTCATTTTACCAAAATGGCACAGCTTATGTTCCACGAAGTTAAAAGATAACTTCCACAATAAACTCCAAAATATATATACAAGTACTAGCTCATACATTGATTATCATAGTTTTTGCTTTTCTCGCTTACAGAGGATTTGATGGAATATTTCCCCCACCCAGCACTTGTATGTGACATGTTTTAAGGGCAATTCAACATGTGATCCTGGTTGACAGTGCTGCAATTTGAGATATCTGCCACCAGATGGGAGTAGAGTAGTCAGAAAGGGGAACAGCGCAGGTAGCAAGATGACTTCCAGCCAGAACGGATGAAATGTGTCACCTACCACAGACCTGTATGCACAACTGGCTGAGAAAAGCCAGCGCAGATTCTCAAAGCCTATGACTATGATAACTCTAAAAGTAAAATGATGAATTACTATAGAAGAACATTATTAAAGGCATCTAAGGGTTTAACTATAGGTGAAAAAGGATTTATTTAAATCATGAAGTCAAAATTGAAGCCTACTAGGACCTGTCATTCCAAAAATGTTGGCCACTGTCACTGTGGCCTTGACCAAAGGTGTAAATTACTAGGTCAGAAGATGGAAGGAGATCTTCCACCCAACCCATGCTATTTGTCCAGCACAGGTCACATGTTTACCACATAGATCCGGGTAATGACTCTCAGCCAGAGCCATGCAAGGTCCAGGCTACTACAGAAGGTGCTGTCAACAGAGAAAGCTGCTAGCAGAGATACTTATTTCAGACCAAGTTGCATCCCAAGATCTTGATTAAATGGAAAAATCTAGAGCCAAAGTAAGGTTTGGTTAGAGGTTAAGAAAATCTAACTGGCCTGTGCTAGTCTCTCTGCCTACTGGCATTCAGTAAAACACTAAAATAATCACATTCATGAATTTACTGAATCACAAAAGGAAAAAGGATCTAACCTGTTAGATGAAGCAAGCAAGTGAAGCAGGCTTGACAATTCTGACCCAGTGATGTCTATTACATATATCAGAATTTTTTTTACTTACACAAAGAAACATATTGTTATGGTTTGGGTCTACATGGCCCACAAAACCTAATTCAGTTAAAGGTAGCTCAATCTGAAATACGTGCTGCTGGGATTAAGGGTATGTGAGTACTAAACTACTATATGTGTGTGATGGTTTAGTGCCTCCCTAATTCCAGCAGGCTGGATGGGATAAAAGAGGCAGAAAGATGTGGTGAAACTCTCTTGTTGCCTTTGCTGCCTTCTGGTTCATCATGACGTTTCTGCTCTGTGATCACCACCTTAGATCCAGCCAATTATGGACTGAAACTTCTACAAAATGCAAGCCAAACAAACCCCTTCCCCTTTAATTTTGGATGTCAGGTATTTTGTCTCAGTGATGAGAAAAAAGTACCACACATGCTTTCTCTCACTTCCCCTAAAATATACAACACTCTTGGTCTAACACTCACTCCTTGATTTTTGATGAAAATATGGATATTTACAATCCACTATGAGGTTGGACATTTTGTCTATTTGGTTCTCCTCCAGATCATTATGCCCTGGGACAGAGCTGATCACATAGTGTACATTCAATAATAAATTAAATCTCCTCTGTTACTTAAAAAACAGAAAAGGCAGGCTGGGGAGTTAGCTCAGTGGTTCCGGCACCTGTCTTGCAGGCGCAATGGCCTGGGTTCGATTCCCCGGTAACCACATACTATACTGGGTGTGGAGACTCCCGCCCAGCAGCAACCAGTAACATATAGCGCAGTGCCGGTTGTGGTGGCTCATGCCTGTAATCCCAGCACTCGGGAGGCAGAGGCAAGAGGATTGTTGTGATGTGAGTTTGGGGCTGAGCTCAGGGCCAGCCTGAACCACAAAGCAAGACCCTGTCTCAAAAAACCTAAAAAAAAAAACCAGAAAAGGCAACACGGTGTGGTGGTGCTTTGGGATGCTAATGTATCTGGCCTATGTAAAGGGAAGGCAACTGTGCTGTGCTACAGAGTTGTTGCCATGCAGGAGTATGGACTTGGTTTTATCAGCAACATTAATTTTTTTTTTTTTTTTAGTTCAGGCTGGCCCTGAACTCAGCCTTGAACTCGTAGCAATCCTCCTGCCTCTGCCTCCTGAGTGTGGGGATTACAGGTGTGAACCACCATGCCCAGCACTGTGGTATGTGGTTCTGACTGCTGGTGGGCCTGAGTCTCCACACCTGGCATTGTTGTCTGTGGTTACCAGGGATCGAACCGGGCCCTTGCTACTTGCTGAAACAGTTCTGGAAGATCTCTTTCTAGAGTGTGTCTGCCTCGGTGTCTTGAATCTACACAAAATTTATGTCATTTCATGGTCATTTTGACTTAGGAGAGGAGCCAGAAGTCTCCTGGCACCAGATGAGGTGAATAAGGCAAATGAAAACACACCCTGGTATTTTTTAAGAACTTGGCTTTTTGCTCATGAAATTCAGCAGCAGCATTGACTGAGTTTTTGATTATATTTCATAAAGACATTCACAAAAGAAAATTTCTGGAACTGTTCCATAGAAACTGGTTAAAATGATGGGATACATGTGTTTTAAGCAAGAAGAGTATGGTGGGGTTAATGGCAATGTCTTTTATGGTAATAAACTTAAAAAAAAAACTGAAATAGTCACCATACATTTTTATCACATCTTGTACATCTTTTTGTGTTTGGCTTTTTTACTCCACGTAGTATTTCTGAGATTCATCCTCATGCTCACACGTATCAGCAGTTCTGTGGGGACTCTGTCAAGTATCCTTCTATTATACAGAGATTCCAAAATGAGTGCATCCATTAATCCATTGAACGATACTTGAATTGTTTGTAGCTTTTGGTTATTATGAATTAAAAATGTGAACCAAAGTCTTTTACTATATACATTTGTCTTGGTAAATATCTAGGAATAGAATTGTTGGGTTATATGCCCAAGGGTATATTCAATTTCATAAGAAACGGCCTAATGGCTCTCCATCATGATTGGACCATTTTATATTCCCAACAGTCACATGAGAGCGCTGGTTGTTCCACATCCTTGCCAACACTTAAGTCTTTTCCATTTTATGTGGACCAATAACACTGCGATTTTAATCTGCATTTCCCTGTAGACCCTGCATCATTTAAACTCACAAGATTAGCTGCTTCTCACCATTTTCTTGATAAAAAGGTTTCATAAGTATAGGACTGTGGCATTACCAAGAAAACTACAGAGCTAATTTGGATTTTTACCTCTCAAATGAGCAAAGATGACAGAATTGTGTAGTTCTCTGCTGGAAGAAGATAAGTGAGAATATGTGGTACACGTCCCAGTCTTCCACAGGGTAGGACTGAGCTAGACAGCCCTACTTCATTTTTTTAAGACCTGTGAAGCAAGCAGGTCATGTATTATACGTTCGCTTGACTGGGAGGATTACATAGTCTCTAAAATCGCTTTTAGTTCTGACATCAATAAAAGATCACAATCTCCTGCTAAGATTTTTAAAAGACAAAACCTCCCCAGGAATTTCATCATGATATTTAACATCAGCAAAGGGGCTTTGGAAGAAGCAATAATAAGCAATGCCTCTCCTGGCTCTGTGTCAAATACTGAATTATGCTGGATGGTACTAGACCCAGGTGTTGTTCTAAATGAAGCAGGACACCGGTGACTTCCACTTAGCAAGGAAAAGTGAGGGTGAGGGCTAAAGGAGGAAAGGTGAGCCCTTGGAGAAGAAAAACAGCAAAGTGATTACCAGCAGTGATGGGAAACAGCTGGGCAGACAATGAGAATGATTAGACCAGGAATATGGACAAAGAAGCCTGTCATGGTGCTGAGACAGAGTTTCTGGATTTGCTGCCAAAGAGGTTTTGCTAGATATTTTAAAATTAGGCCTGAAAAATAAAACATAAAATCAGGCCTAGATTCTAGACACAAAATATCTGTCACCTGCTTATTTCTCTCAGTTGAAGGAGAACTCATTTCCTAACATAAGGCCTCTCTCCACCTTTGGGAAGGGTATCGTCTCGTCTGAGATCCAAAAAGGACACAAGCCAAAGGAGCCAGAGGATACAAAAATGAGCAAACCTGCCCAGGCTCATTTGCTATTTTACTTCCCATTTTACTACCTCACAAACTCTGTTTCTTTTAAAGTAAGGTTAAGCTCTATGGACACTCCTTACTTAATGCAGTTTCTCTTCCATTACCAAGGAAGAAAAAATGAGCATAAAATAAATCTTCGGAACCTTTTCTAAAAGATGAGAGAACACAGTGAAGGCAGAATTTACTCGGCAGATGAAACGGCAGTCCTGGACAAGTACTCCTTTCTCTGCTCTCAGTTTCATCTGGAGAAAATAAGACTAAATTAGTGTTAAAGTGGGTTCCTCGGAGCCCTAAGATTACAGAAAGTTCTATGGTGGCTACACAAGGAAGAACAGACTCCACTTAAGGTGTGTGCTCTGCACCCCACTTTCTTCTCAGCTGGAAACCAAGCAACTCTGTTTTTATATGTTGAACAATAATTCTGGCAACGATGCTAGAAAAAGAGGGGATGACTCTTTTGTTTTAAGGTACCAGAAATAGAACCCAGGGTCTTCACATTGAGAAATCTCCCCAGCCCTTCTACAGTCTTATCTTGAGACAGACTCGTGGTAAGTTGTGAAACTGCTAAGACTGAACCTGAATTTGTGAACCTCTTGACTCAGACTCGCAGAATGTCGGGATTACAGGTATGAGCCACCATACCTGAATGACAACTCTGATTTAAAGAGGAAAAAAGTACTTCCAAAATATTCTGTACCTCTATTTAAAGGCTTTTTTGTTTGGTCTTGTTGTCCTTGTGTTTGTATGTAGAGTTTTTGTAGTACCAGGAATTGAATCTAGAAGCATTCTGAGCTACATCTCCAGCTTCTTCCTTTTGAGACTGTCTCACTAAGTTGTCCATGCAGCCCTGAAACTTAAGATCTTTTTCTCTCAGCTTTCACAGTAATCTGGGATTACTGGTGTGTGTCATTATGTCCAGCTGTAAGAGTTTTTTTGGTTTTTTTGAGTTTTTTAAAAAATTTTTATTCAACGCTAAAGATTGAATCCCAGGCCTCATGAGTACTAACTAGGCAAATGCTCTACCACTAAGCTACATCCCCAGCCTGTAAAAGTATCCTACAAACACAAAAGTACTACATGCCACTATATGTCACATACATATGACTTATTCACATGCCTACCACAGATAAAAATGCAACCAGGTGGCTCAGGAGAGTGGCCATACCTCTAGTGTTTATATCACCCAGAGAAAGTGTAGCATGCTCTCAAAGTTCAACAAGCAAGGTTCAGAGCCCAGCCTGGGTATACTACAATCACCCTGAAGCTGTCCTCTCACCTGTCAAGGGTAGCCAAGATCTCTCACAGCATTCAAGAAGATTCAATGACAGACTAAGCACATAAGACACAAGAGATAGTAAAGAATAAAGGTGTTCGCAACCTCTCCTCCCGTAGACTCTCTGTATCTGCGTGAAACATCATAAAGGTCTCAATGTGGAATGATCTTCTTAAGATCAGGGCAGAAGACCAAATGTCTGATAGGGTCAGATCAGCATCCACAGCAGCAAAGTGGTCCAGACATCACAAAAGGTATAGCGAGGCAGGGGGCATGTCCACTGCTAAGGAGCTCCCAGGAAGGGGTGGGGATGCAGCCAACAAGGAAGTAGGTGCCCACTCATGAGCCACTCCTCAGGGTCAGCCATGCTGTCCATCGGGTAGGGGCCAATGGATGGATGTCAAGACATTTGATTTCCAAGAGAAGCTCAACTTTTGGTGAAATCTCTGAATTTTTAAATTTTAAAAATCTCCTATTAAACTCTGTTCAGGTCAGTGAAAATGTATCTCCAGGCTAAGACTGAACTAGACAACTTACTTTACTTTTTTGAAGTACATAAATGGATGTATTACAACCTCCACCTGATGGACTGGGGCACTGAGTCACTGAGAAAGGCCTAAATGGCCTCCCTGGGAGGAACTGTAGGGACAGAGTCTGCTAGTGAGGGCTAGAGTGTACCATCTACAGCGTTTGTGACTTCCCCTGAGTGGTGACCAAGAAGCTGATAAACACCATCACAAAACAACTTTGCTACAAGTTTTAGAAGGCACAATTTTGAAAACTCTAGAACAGATGGCAAGGAGCACAAAAAAGCTTCAGCAGGAGAAAAGGTCAGTCTGAAGCATGTGTCAACAGTGATTTCAGTGGGGGTTTGTGGTTTGTTTTTTTTAACATCAATCTCTCCTCACTTGCCTCAAATTAAAAACCACCATGTGCCAGCTCCTTCTGGGGAACATGTCAAAGCAGTCCTTTCCCGAGGCAGGAAGAACACCCAGATGGGGGATGACTTGAGGTATTCAACTCCCTCTCCACAGCAGAGCCGTGGGCACAAAATCGGAGGCTGGCAAATATTTGGCAGTGGTACAGAAATGTCAAGAGAACCCAACCTCGGCCATGGCCCAGGTTGAACATGGAGTGCTGACAAGGGGCTCTTCTCTAGGACTGTGACAATTATGGCATCTCTCCAGCTACGGGGGTTCTCACTAGGGCTTTGGCAGGTGAGCCCTCCCTCAAAGACCCTCAAATTGTTTTCTTTCCAGAAAAGGCACCTCTCTACCTGGAATAAAAGGGAAGAGTTTAAGAAATCAAGTTGATTCACACATGCCCAAGGCCTGTGAATTACTGCACCCAAATTCAGAGCACATGGGACCTGGTCTGCCGACCGCTGAGAGTGACCCAAAAAAGACCTTTCCCCAGCTGGTGAACCCCGTTTCACGGTACTATTGCCCTGGGGCCATCCATGTGGCAAATGTAGAAAGGAGCTGAGAGAGTGGTAGGACCACATTCTCTTACCCAGGCCACACTGAGCCATGCTCAGTTCTCCAAACTGCAGCCAAGGTGATCTTTTAAAAACAGAAATTGGGCATCATTCATTTATTTGAAACTCCCCAGTGGCTTCTGGCCCCTCTTACAATAAAACTTCCCTTGCTGCCTATGGCTGTGGGGCCCAAGGGGACGCAACCTCTCTGGGCTGTTTCATATGCCAGAGCCTCCTGCTAGCTACTGCAGCCACAGGCGCCTACTGCATCCTGACAGCTGCCTGTGCTCAGCCGGCCGTGGGTCTGTGTGTGCTTCTCTCTCTACCCTGTCCATTCTTGGCTGGCCAGCTCCAGTAGTCATCCTTTAGATTTCAGGCTAAATGTTATTTCTTTGACTCAGCTTTCCTTGATTGGTCCTGGGCTCCACTTCCATTCAATCAGGTTAAGTCCCTTGTTATGCACGGCATTCCTCATTTTACCTTTAGGACATATTGTAAATGTAATTGAATACTTATGTATGTAATTCCTGATTAATGTCATCTTTTCTGTCCCATATACACTGCACAAAGACGGGGTGATAACTGACTCGTGGTGGCATCTGTTGTGCAGTACAGTGGCTGTTAGTGCAGACACCTGAATATTTTGTTACATAACTTGTTTGTTTAGTACTATAAAAAATAGCAAAACACAACAAAGACAACAACAAACTCCACACAGTGATGGTCTTTCAAAAGGTTGGAATCCAGTATGGGGGTGGCAAAGCCACACAACAAGAGAACACTTTTTGGTGATAAAATAACCCACCCCACAGGGAAAACCCCTGTGCTCCCACCCTGGCCCAGCTGAGCACGCGGACAGGAGCTGCTTGAACCCTTCGTGCTCAAGCCGTGTGTTCACAGGGAGCTTTGAGGGGAGAAAGCTCTGCACTGCCACAAGAACAAACACTTGTCCTACACACGATCCCTTCTGTCACAAATAAGGTTGGTGCTGGAAATGAAATCCCTCTTCAGCTGGAAGGAAATCAAACAGCCCCACACTCAGCCCCTTATCGTCCTTCAGGTGAAGGAGCCGGAGCTTAGGCAGGAGCTGTGCTCATCGCACGGGCACCGGCTGCAATCTTCTTTGTCCAGTAAGCGCCATGCCAACACAGCGGCCAAGGCCAGCTGAGCGAGCCACATCAGAGCCCGATGTGTCAGCCCCAGTGCCACTGGGCCCAGAGATGTGCTCCAGTCACTCCTGCCATGACTTGATGTGTGTCTCTGGTCCACATTCCCCAAAGGAGAACAGGATTCAGAAAGATGAAATTTTGCCTGATATTAATGCTAGTTTTAACCTCATGCTTCAAAGCCTACTTAGTTTTCCACACTTACTGTTTTGGAATGAAGATCAGATTAAGCAGCTGAGCTTTGAATCAGTTTCAGAAACAGCAGAAAATGTATGCACTCAAAGATAACACTACGTAAAAGTCTTCAGCTCTTTCGCTTCATTAGAACTGGTCTTGTCTCCAGACATAAATAATTGATCCAGGTCATCCTATTCTTCCCCAGCTCAACTATAGTTGTCAAATGAGAAGGCTCTCCTCTCAAAAGCAGGCTGACATGTTCACAACTCCCAACCATTAATTTCATAACATTCCAATTAGATCCCATGTTAAAGCCTTTCCTCTGAGCTCCAGCTACCTCACTTGCATTCACCACCCTCTAGCTACTGATCCTTCACCCAGGACTGTCCACCAGCGCACAATCTCCCTGTCCCAACTCATGCCGTTTCTGAAGTAGATTTCACCGGTCTTGGCCATGCTGTACTCTAAATCTACAACCCATCCCTTCTATTCATTCCTCAAGTTCCTCTCTTAGCTTATTTCATCTTCTTTTCTTTCCAGAAAGTTCTATGTGTCCATGCCTCAGGACTTTGTCTGTTCAAAATGTACAATCTAGGAACTCCTCTTCAAAATATTCGTTAGTTCCCCAAGCCAGATAAATTCTGTAATGGAGCACTACATAAGAAATTTTTATTTTTACTCATAAAAAATTTCAGACACACAGTAAAGTTAAAAAGATCATACTGTAAACATCCATATTCCTACCACCTACAGTCTACATTTTGCTATATTCGCTTTAACACATATTTATCATTCATCTATACAAATATCAACTCATCTCATTTCTGCTGAGTTTCCAAGTCAGTGGAAACCTCAGTGAATTTAACTCTAAATACTTCAACAAATATATTTTGAGTGTTCAAAAGGTTAACTGCGGCATCAATGATTTCCTCTTTTGATGCTAGGGATCAAACCCATGGTCTCTTGTGTGCTAAGTGGGCCCTCTACCACAGAGCTGTACCTCCAGTCCTTGAGTGTCAACTCGCCCGGAAGAAGGGGGCACAATGAATTGGTAAAGTACATTAGGGCTATGTCTGCCAATTTTATAGAGAAGACTAGTATGTAGGTCAGCAGACTGAGTGGGGGAGACCCACCCACATAAGGACGGGTGACATATCCCACGGGCTGGAGGCCCCAAAAGAGGAGAGGCAGACAGGAAGACTAGCCACTTGGTAACCTTCCAAACCCTACAAAGTTTAGCTTCATTTCCTGCTTTGGGGTTCCAGGAGGTTCCCTTGTATTTATCAAAAAAATTTTCTTTATACTTAATCTAACTTGAATTACATTTCTTACTTGCACTCAATAACCCTAAGATATCTTCCACTAATATGTTTGTAGAACATGTGAACTACAATACAATCCAGAGTTATAATTTTAACAAAATATTCAAAACAGGGTTAAAACATCATTAAAATCACACTTGATGAGTTAGAAATTTTAAAGAGGGCCGAGGATTTAGCTCAGTGGTTCTACCATCTGCCTGGCAAGTGCAAGGTCCCAAGTTCGATGCCCAGTACCACAAACTACAATGTCAGGCATGGCTGGCTCATGCCTGTAAACCCAGCACTTGGAAGGCAGAGGCAGGAGAATTGCTTGAGTTCAAGGCTCGCATGGGCTACATAGTGAGTTGAGGGCCAGCCATAAATAAATAAATAAATATTTTTTAAAAAAGAAGAAAGAAATTTTAAAGATTAGATTTTTAGAAAATAGATCTTGCATCAGTATAGTAAGATCTAAGGAAGAAAATGATGGAAAATCTATTTGGGAAAGGCTGTCCCTGGGAAATTGAACAGGAGCACATGGTCTACACTGTTTTTTTT
>PVIR01034726.1:0-17006 GCA_004026965.1 Petromus typicus | reverse complement strand
CCTTGCGCTTGCAAGACAGGCGCCGGAACCACTGAACTAACTCCCCGGCCCGGGGGGGGGGGGGGGAGTCTTTTTTTTGAGACAGGATCTCACTAAGTGGCGCAGGCTGGCCTTGCACCATGCTAGCCTTGAACTTGCAATGATCCTTCTGCCTCAGCCTCCCAAGTGCTGGATTAGAGGTGTGTACCACCTGGAGCAGCACTTGGGTGGTTCTTTGCTTGAGTTTTTGTGTGTGTGAAGAATTAATCAGTCTCCATCCAACAAACAGTATAGTATTAGGGGGCTGGTAACTTGATAGAGGAAGCTGACAAACACTGCTTCAATTGGGCAACCAAGGTCAATATCAACAGTCAGAAATCATGCTGACACTACGCACAGCATCCTCATCACGCGATCAGAACAGCATGTACCTCTGAATTTCCTCAGCACCCCTCAAGCCCAGTCTAACCATGAGAACACCAGACAATTCCAGCCAAAGGGGCATCAGACAATAACCCTGACCTCCTGCACCTCTCAAACAGTAAAGGACCCAATGAACAGGCAAGGTTGGCTATACAATCTAACACTCCTCAGAGCACTAGGTCTCAAGGACCGTGTGAGGCACTTAGACTTCCACATGGCATGTTGTAACGAAGACTTGAGTGTCAACCCCTCCACCAGAATGCCCTATCACCTTTGCTTGAGTTGTTGTTGCTGTTTTTGTATTTATTTATTTATTCATTTTTGAGACAGGGTCTCCCTTTGTAGCTCAAGCTGGCCTTGAAATCACGTCAATCCTCCTGCCTCTGCCTCCTGAGTGCTGGGATCACAGATATATGTCACCATGCCCAGCCTGTATTTATTTATTTACTGGTACCAGGGATTGGAACTTATGACCTTGTGCTTGTGAGACAGGTATTGGAACTATGAGCCTTGTTTGTTTTTAATGATGGGATAAAGACGTTGACAGTGTGTGCACTACAGAAGCCTCATCTTAGCAGAGAGGCAGTAGTGACTAAGAACGCAGAGTGGTGGCCGTGTGATGGAGGGGGCTTGTGCACCCCACGGAGCTCACCATAGAGGACACTCCTGCGGAGCTGACCTGGCCACTGCATCCCACACCGAGCAGCTCAACTGTGTTGCTGGGCTCAAGGAACCATTGTCAGCAGGCAAATTTAGGGAAGGTTTAATATTTCTCTTCACCGTGTTTAATTTCCAGTTCCTGTTAAAAAAACTAAAACAAAACAAAACAAAACAAAACAAAACACCCCAGGCACCTGGGCCAGGAATTTAACTTAGTGTTTCAGACATTTGTCCAGCAAGTGCAAGGTTCTGAGTTGAGTTCGAACCACACACCACAATGTTGGGCGTGGTAGCTCACGCCTGTAATCCCAGCACTCGGAAGCTGAGGCAGGAGGACTGCTGTGAGTTCGAGGCTGGCCTAGGCTGCTACACAGTGAGTTTGGGCTAGCCTGAACTACAAAGCAAGACCATGTCTCAAAAAGAAAGAAAGAAAGAAAGAAGAACCAATAGCTGAGCAACCCAAGATATTTACAGATGTTTCCTACTGGTCTCTGGGGCTAGTCTGCTTTAGACTTCAACTTTGCAAATAAGTTCTACTTTCATTTTTCTAACAAGTTCCATCACAGGATTCATTTACTTTTCCCATGGCTAAAGATGGACAAGAAAAATGCTTTGTACCAGTTATTAAAGTGTTTCTGGTTTTACCAGATGTGGTGGCACAGGCCTGCAATCCTAGCACTTTGGAGGCTGAGGCAGGAGGACTGCTGTAAATTCGAGGCTCTCCTGGGCTACAGAGCGAGCTCAGGGCCAGCCTGAACTACAAAGTGAGACCTTGTCTCAAAAACAAAACAACAACAAAAACACTCAGACACTTTTTTTTGGTGGTACTGGAGATAGAACTCAGGCCCATCTGCCATCTCCCAAGGTAGGAGCAGTACCATTGAGCTAAACCCCTGGCCCTCAGAAATTTTTTTATTTTTTTCAGACAGTCTTGCCAAGTGGCTCGGGCTATTTTCTTGCTCAAGATCCTGCCTTAAGGTCCTCACATCATGTCAGGCTGATAGGCCAGTTTCAATGGCTGGCAAGCAGTTCACTGTGCAACTTGTAGCTCTTCCTATCTGGAAAACACTAGCAGTCAAAGGCCTCACCAGTAAGGATTATCTGACTCTTTTAGATGTAGGCCACATAATCTTCTACCTTCTTATTTCCAGTAATTACCTCTGGGCCCGCCAAATTTAAAATTTAAGAGCAGGGTATGGTGGCACATGTCTATAATCCCAGCAGTGCAGAGGCTGAGGTAGGAGTCACTGAATTGGAGGCCAGCCTGGGATACATCCTGAGACTCTGTTTCAAAAAAGCCAAAACACCCAAACAAACCAAATGATTTAAGAGTCAGCCAACAATGAGGAGGTTAAGGTATTAGAAAGCCTAGAACACTAACCCCAGTTCTCTACCCTTATTCAAATTATTTTCATCAAATCCAGGACTTCTAAGAGTAAACAAAAATATTGACCTGAGCCTCACAGCTCTTCCAGCCTGTGGAAAAGCCCAGGGTAGTTAACCAGCACTGTTTAGGGCCACCGAGCAGAATAAAGTCAGGGCCCTAGGCCCCAGGGTCCCGGGGCAACCTGAAGTTTGGCGTGGGACATTCCCTGACTCTGACAACCCAATCGGCCAGAGTGGTGTGCGAGCCGGGGAGTAGACAAGGAGGGGAGGATGCCTGGACCCGAGGAAGCACACCGCACCAACGCCCACCAACGCGGACGGGCGACCAGAGCCCAGGCACAGCTGGCTCCGGGAAGGGAAAAGGCCTCTCCTAACCCTGGGCAGGGCAAGTGCGGTTCGGGGCTGTTCGGGACTGAAGGCCGGACGCACTCACCCCGGGTCCCTCCCCGACCCGGTAGCGCAGCACCAGGTGGAAGCGCTCGGAGGCGCGGCAGGGCTGCGGGAGGGCCACGCACAGGACCTCGCCGTAGTGCGAGAAGGGTCGCGTGTGGAAGGCCAGCGTCTGCTCGGCGCCTGGCCGCTCCCGCCGCAGCGTGGCCGCCGTCACCTCGAGGCACGGGTGCGAGTCGAGCCGCAGCTCGGAGGCGCCCTCCGCCAGCAGGCAGCGCAGCTCCAGCTCGGCCGTGCCGCTCACCCGGCGGCTCCCCGGCCCCGGCCCCGGTGGCCCGAACTCGACCCGCAAGTCCAAGTGCAAGTGGAGCATTTCGAAAGCCCGAAAGCTGCAGGCCGAGGTCACGTCCACCGCCTGCGCCGAGCGCAGCGGCCGCCGAGTCACGCCGCCGCCAGCCGGAGACCCGCAGCCGGCCATGGTCCCAGCTCCCTGGCTCCGTAGGAGACAACCTGCCCGGCCCAGCTGGCGCGGAAGCCCCGCCCCGCGCCCCGGCCCCGCCCCGCGCCCGCACCCGGCCCTTCTGTCCCTCTCGCAGGTGCAGCAGAGCACGGTGGGTTCATCTTTCCGCATCTGTAGCATAGGAGTCATGATGCCTCCCTATTTCGCTCAGTAATTGTGAGAATTCAGTCTCACAGTGTGTCTGCTGGCATACTTGGTAAACAACAAATCCCCGTAGAGCCACACGGGCTCAGCTACCTCTCCTGGGACTCCGGGACGCTGGTCTCCCATTCTCACGGGGGTGGACATTGCAGTCACTGCTGCTGTCCTTGCACAGTTTACTGAGCTGGCAACATCGCTACACTGTTTCTCTTTTGTGCCAGTAGATGGTAATGACGTACTTGTCCATGAAGAGAGGCCAAGAGGTTGGCTTTTTTGTTGCTGATTTTGAGACAGGGTCTGGCTTTGTAGTTTAGGCTGGCCCTGAGCTCACTATATAGTCCAGGTGAGCCTTGGACTCACAACAATCCTCCTGCCTCTGCCTCCCTAGTGAGGGCATTACAGGCGTGAACCACTGTGCCTGGCATTGTGGTGTGTGGTACTGACTGCTGGTGAGCATTGTTGTACGTAGTCACCCAGGATCGAATCTGGGACCTTGCACTGGCGAGGCAGGCACTGGAACCACTGAGCTAACGCCCCAGCCCCAAGAGGTTGTTTTTACTGATCAACTAGAAAATCAGATT
Source organism: Petromus typicus (assembly GCA_004026965.1). Lineage (NCBI taxonomy): Eukaryota > Metazoa > Chordata > Mammalia > Rodentia > Petromuridae > Petromus > Petromus typicus. Next base: position 12,926 of record PVIR01034726.1, on the reverse strand, counting down.
TTAATTTTTTATTTTTTTTTTCCCCCAATACTGGGAATCAAACATAGAGCCTTGTGGTTGTGAGGCAGGTACAGGACCATTGAGCTAAATGCCGGCCCAAATCAGATTTTTTTTTTTGAGACGGGGTGTCACTTTGTGGTTCAGGCTGGCCCTGAGCTCAGCCTCAAACTCACAGCAATCCTCCTGCCTCTGCCTCCCGAGTGCTGGGATTACAGGCGTGAGCCACCACGCCCGGCACTGTGGTATGTGGTACTGGTTGCTGCTGGGCATGATTCTCCACACCCAGTATGGTATGTGGTTACCGAGGATTGAATCCAGGCCCTTAAGCTTGCAAGACAGGCGCTGGAACCACGGAGCTAACTCCCCGGCCCCCCAAATCAGATTTTTAAAAAGAACAATATTGAAAGTTTTCATGAACGGAAATGATATCCTATTATGTGCCTCCTAGTTTTATAAGGTAGAAACATATTTTATGAAATGATTGTGTTACATGACTTTTAAAATTTCATATATCAATGTCAAGTTTCATTTTTTTTTAGATTTAATCTTTATTTGTACATTATGAATGCACATCATCATCACATTCAACATTGACAGTTTGTACTAGAATATGACACGACTTGATTCTCATTTTTTCCCCTCACCTGCATCCCCCCACCCCCTATATACATAATCTTTGTTTCCTTTTTTCCTTATTATTAGCACATTCTTTTCCCCCTCATTATTTACCCCTACACTCTCTTCCCTTTTAAATATTTTCTATTTCACAATATCAATTATACATATGACAACTCATTTACAACTTCATTTTCTCATACCAGAGAAAAAGATACAATATTTACACATCTGTGACCTGTTAATGTCAAGTTTTGTGTATGTGTGTTGGTGGGGGTGATATCAGGGATTGAATCAAAGCCTTTGCAGTGAACTATAGTTCCCAGTTTTCTTTTTTTTTCCTCTTTGAGAGATAGGGTCTTGCTAAGTCACATTGCTCTCCAAGCTGGGCTCTAACTTACCATGCTCCTGCCTCAGCATCCTGAAATGCTGGGATTTTAGGCATGCGCGACCATGCCCAGCTCAGGTTTCTTTATTACTTCCAAAACTTGGGGAAACTGCTTCTCTGTGATACTGAGAAACAATGTGATATTGAGCATAGCGTGTTTTACTGTCTGATGCTTGGTACACCTTTGAAGTTACCTGTTCTCCCATGAAGGAATACATTGTGGTTGAATTAGCCTGGCACAGACTTTGTGATGTTCACAGTCCAGTGCACACACAAGAAGGCAGATCATGCCCACTCCATGTGCTGGGACAGGATCTGGAAAGGAGTGGGTGACCTGGGAGTACAGAGAGACAACTTGGTCTTTCTGCCATAGACTGCCAGAGGAAGAGAATGTCATTCATGGCTGTAGCGTATAAATTTTTGGAGTCATGATACTTCTTCTTTTTTTTTTTTTTTGAGACAGGGTCCTACTTTTATAGTTCAGGCCGGCCCTAAGCTCACTGTGTAGCCCAGGCGATCCTCGAACTCACAGCAGTCTTCCTGCCTTTGCCTCCCAAGTGCTAGGATTCCAGCTGTAAGCCACAACATCCAGCACTGTGGTATGTAGTACTGACTGCTGGTGGGCGTGAGTCTCCAAGCCCAGCATTGCTATATGTGGTTACTGGGGATCAAACTCAGGACCCTGTGCTTGCAAGGCAGGCACTGGAAACCACTGAGCTAAATCCTCAACCCTCCCTGATCCTTTTGTGGTATTGAGAGGATTCAAGTTCTCAGCACCAAATTTCTTTGTAACACACTTCTGTCCAGCAGCTCTGGACAACTGAAGCGCTATGCTAATGAGGACTAGAAATAGCTTGAGATTTAAAAGTAATACCAAAAGCCCCCTTCCTCCCCTGAGCTAAAATAGTATCATTCCCCAAAGGGTTAAAACACACAGACAGCCTTGGATACATCTAAAAGGCTTTTGTGAACTTCAGCACCAGGCCTTGAGAACATGCAAATTTGACGTCCCACGTTAGTTACAAGACAGGTTGTTCCTGAATAACCAATAGAGGACCAGCGGTCCTGGAAATGACATTTCTTTTTTTTTTTTTTTTTTTTTTTTGAGACAGGGTCTTGCTTTGTAATTCAGGCTGGCCATGAGCTCAGCCTCAAACTCACGTCACAGCAATCCTCCTGCCTCTGTCTGCCGAGTGCTAGGATTACAGGCGTGAGCCACCACACCCGGCACTGGGGTATGTGGTACTGGTTGCTGCTGGGTGTGAGTCTCCATGCCCAGTATTATATATGGTTAACTGGGGATTGAACCCAGGTGCTTGTGCTTGCAAGACAGGCCCCAGAACCACTGAGCTAACTCCCCGGCCCCTGGAAATGACATTTCTAAGATATCTTCATTTGCCAACTCAGACTGTTTCTCACATTTTCATTCCCTTAGAGAAAATGCTACCCTTTGACCATGACCGTGCGATTCCTCTCATAGATTTTTTGCCCACTTGTCCCTCTTGTACTAAGCAATCAAATAAACTCTTGTCTTTCCCACTACATACCTTGACCACTGATACATTCTTTTTACCACCCATATCACCAGCCCTCTCTGTGCCACCTCGCAGGGTACTTTATCCTTGGTGTCTTGCTAGGAATATGAGCACAGCGTTTGGGGACGCTGAGGCAGGAGGACCGCAAGTCAGAGCCCAGCTTGGGCTCATGTTCTATTGTCTGGCTGGCCTCAGATGTGGGCTGCAGATGGTACCATAACAACACCCGGCACAGAGATTCCGGGGGCTTCCCTAGCAAGGAGATATTTCCAGCATAAACCAGCTTCCCCTCGGGGCTGGGGATTTAGCTCACTCGTTCCGGCTCCTGTCTTGCAAGCGCAAGGGCCCGGGTTTGATCCCCGGTAACCGTACCCCACCAATCCGTACCACATACCACAGTGCCGGGTGTGGTGGCTCATGCCTGGCATCCTAGCACTCGGGAGGCAGAGGCAGGAGGATTGCTGTGATGTGAGTTGGAGGCTGAGCTCACAGCCAGCCTGAACTACAAAGTGAGACCCTGTCTCAAAAAAAAAAAAAAAAAAAAACACCAGCTTCTCCTCCAGTGAGCTTTCATCATTTGTTTCTTTTAAATTATTAGGATATAACACATTTGGACATTTCAAAAAAAAAGCAAAAAAAAAAAAATCCAGAAAGGCAGAATTCTATAAATATAAAAGTCATAAAAAAAATCCCAGCAAAATAAAAACTATGTATAAACATGTTATTTATTTATTTGTTTGTATATTTGTTTATCCCAATACTGGGCATCGAACTCAGGACCCCGTGCTTGCCAGGCAGGTGTGGAGCCATTGAGCTACATCCTCAGCCCTAGACATGTTATTTAAATCAAGGAAGACTGAGCCATAAAGATGTTAAGAACGGTTAACAGAAAGGGCTATAAAGAATGCCCTTGGGGACACATACCTGTAATCCCAGGACTCGGGAGACTGAGGCAGAGGGAGTCCAAATTTGAGCCCAGTCTGGGCAACTTAGCAACTTAGCAAGACCTTCCTTGTCTTAAAAAAAAAAAAAAAGTTTGAGACCTTGACTCAAAATAAAATTTTAGAAAAGGCGGAGGATATAACAGAAAATCATGGCGATGGGAAGTGAGTGAGCCTCCATGCCTGCTTGAAGCTCGGCACTGAGGAGGTGGCCTGGTGAGCCTGAGGTCAGGCGGATCAAACACAAACCTGCACGGTGCCACAGGGAGGGATGGAGGTGACCACCGTGTGGACTGGCCAGACAGCAGTGCTGGACATACTGTCATCTTCCAAGCCCTCCATAGCCCCTCAGAGGGTAGGGGGCAGAGCTTCACTTCCCTCAGGGCTGGATGGAGCATGCCGTGTCCTCTGGCTAAGGGAGGAGCAGCAAACAGCTTCCAGAGTCCTACCCAGCCAGGCTGCCTTCACCCCAGGCCCGTCTGGTGACAAGTTGTACAGGATGGCGGGAGCCTTCCCATAGGAAGAACTAGATAAAATGGGCACGAGCGAGGATCTTAGTGACCCAAGGAAACCGAAGGTGCCAGGGGACCTGTCCCCTCAGGAGGAAACATGGAGGTGGTCCATTCTGAGAAAGCCAGGGTGTAGACAGACAGGGAACCAAAGTGATTTCCTGTCCTTGGGGACAATAGGGCTGAGATCTGACAGTACAGCAGGGGAGGAGCCAGAGGTCCCCTGTGCTGACCCTGACGTATAGTAGAGCACCACCCTTAATCATGAGCCCAGGCATTTGATATCCAGGGTGTTAGTCAGGGGCAGGACAGGGAATGTGTACTATGCCATAAGACTCCACCTCTTTGCCCCAAACACTTCAGGATTTTCCATTCATTCTAATGGACTCAACGAACACGAGCCAAGAACCACTTCAGGTGTTTGGGGATAAGATGAATAGCTTGCTGCAGTTGTGGGTTCTAATGAATCAGCCCCACAGGAGAAAGTTCCTAGACCAGGACAATGAAGCCACACTGTGAGTGTCACAGAGCTTCGAGCCATGCTGCTCACTTGGCTCCTGGGAAAGCTGGGTTGGGGGGTGACCCCAGGGCTGATCCCTGGCTTCTCCCAGCCAGAGTGGCAGTTCACATGTTCCACTCAGTGCCAGCTCATTAGCTCCTCCCTGTGAGGCACCATCCACTGGCCCAGGCACCCCATACCACTCACTGCTGGGGCCTCACTGAGCAGCCCCCTTGGCCACACTGCCGCCCAGTCACACGCTTAGCACAGTCCCAGCTCCCGAGGCCAACACAGCAGGCACCAAGGCTCAACTCTTGCCACCTGGTAATGCGCGACAAACTCTGGGTGTCTCCAGCACTGGAGGCAGCAGCAAATGCCAGTCAGCTGCTGCCCAGGACCCATCCCCTCCTCTGCCCATCACACTCTGTTGCTGGCCGAAGCCCTGCCCACTGGTTTCTGCCAGTGATCCTGGGTACTCAGCATTTGTCCCAGCTTGGCGCCTTGCCTTGCATAGTGGGCACATCATGCCTCTGACCAGAAGGGACTGGAGCCGAATACAGCCTTCTTGGCTTGACCCAGGAAAGGTGTCCTGTACTCTGGGGGTCCAGGAGTGCCAGGAGGTGCCTACAGACTCCTCATGTCCCCAGGACCTGCAGCACAGTTCCAAATCATGTCCCATGCCCACTTCCCAGTTCTGAATGCCGTGCCCACCAGGTCTCCCTGCTCTGGCACACACAGATGTGAACACATGCCCACACATGTGCGTGCGCTCTCACACACATACATACCCTTCTTCCAGGCCGAGGGCTGCATGGGTTACAGGGTTCACTGGCACTGTGCTCTCAACTCCAGACCACAACAAGATCAGAAAAGGCAGAAACAGAATCATCATCCTATAACAACACCCCAGCCTCACAGGCAACATTCAGAGGCTGTTCCTGCAGCAGAGACCGGAAGGAAATGCCCAGGTCCACCGACTTACAAATGCACCTCGCTGGCAAAAAGCCACTCTCAAAAAGAAGGCTTTGTGTCCTCATACTTCCTCATGGTGTGAGTGGCTGTGCAGACGAGAGCTGCAGGTGCCCCCGGCCCTTTAATGCCACGGCTGTTCCAACTCCTTCCTACCCAGACAGAACCAGGAAGGCCAGAACTCTGGCAGTTAAAAGCATCATGGAGGACAAGTACGCAGGATCCCAGGTACAGACAGCAGAGCCTTAGATGAGAGAGAGAGACAGACAGACAGACAGGCAGACAGGCAGGCAGACAGGCAGGCAGGCAGGCAGACAGAGACAGAGAGAGATGTTAAATTAACCAAGGCTTTGGAGGAGATTTAGAAAAAGATTAAGTTATAGTGGCAGAACTTTTTATTTAAAATATGATTATTACCTTTAAAAACCAACAAAAGATTTGTTGATATGAGAAAAAAAGATTAAAACTTTCTAAAGAACCCTGGGCATGGTGGTTCGTGTCTGTAATCCTAGCACTCTGGAGGCAGAGACAGGAGGATTGCTGTGAGTTTGAGGCTGGTCTGGGCTACATAGTGAGCTCAGGACCAGCTTCAACTATAAAGTGAGACCCCATCTCAACAAACTAAAAAAAAAAAAAAAAAACCCACAAAAACAGAAACAAAAAACCTTTCAAAAGAGTTTGCCATTTATTCTCCAAGTAACACCATCAACTTTAAGTGTCCTAAAAAAGTTTAAATGTGCTAATCAGGCTTAGAGTGTCCCAGAGTTTTAAATTATATAGACCAGTTAAACCTATAAAAGAAATTGGAAAAATTCTCAGATAATAGTATTTTTTAAAAAATTTTAATAATCTTTAATGCTCACCGCATTACATTTGGAGAGTTTTTCTTAGGATATGGAAGAAATTTCACTGGCTAGTATGAAAACAATATTTATAGTTTGTCTTGCTTTAATATTCCTTTCAATAACATCATGTATTGTTAACACAGGGAAGGGATTTTTGCTACTCAGTAACATCTAAAAAACTGTTACTTTTTTGTCAGAAGGAGGGTAAATAAGCATTCATCACTCAAGAGCTATCCTGTTGATGTAATTACTGTGATTGCTAAAAATTTAGAATTGTCTAAAGAATTAACAAGACTTGCCATGTCCTTCATGGCCCCAAACTGGAGGAACAGCAAGAGATCTTTTCCACTGGAAACTCTGCTGACGCCACAGGTGCCCCGTGGCAATTACTACCACATTCTGGAAGATAAGCAGAGACTGCAGCTCAAGAAGTTCCTCCTTCACAGGCTGTTTCTGGTGGCCGACATACAAGAAAACATGGAGAAAAAAGAAATCGCTGAGTACCACGATCAAGTGTTTCAGTCGATCCTAAAAGGCCACCTTGGAGAGGCCGTGACGGGGCTATTGCTCATCTACCCGACCGCCATGCTGCACATCCTTGAGTCCTCCGACGGAATTCTCCACCAAATTCTTTCAGATTATTTTAACCATGAAAGGAATGAAACGCAATTTTGGATTCAAAAAATGAAAGTTATAGCCATTTCTCATAATATCCCAACACGACTTTTCCTGCAATGGTACATTGCAGTCGTGAAAGTGCCAGTTTTGTATCTTGATGACGTGACAAAGTCGCTGTCCCTCAAGGAGGTCATCACAGATTTTTTCACCCAGACTCACAGGCTGGCCCTCTACCTATTCAGGACTGTTAAAGCGGGCACTAAAGGACCAGCTGATAACTTGCACAATGCTGTGCCTGACCTGCTCCCCCCAGAACAAATCATAAAGTATCTGTGTAAATCCGAAGAGTTCATGGACCCAGGAACCTTCATAAACATGTACGACAAACCCATGCTCTTCATCTCGGACTCGGAGCTGGCGTGGCCGGCTTTCTGCGGCTTCTAGGACAAAGGAATCTGTGCTGCCTATTAAATAAAACTGCTTCTAACATTCCTTTTCTTTTTTTTTTTTCTTTAAAAAAAGGGCACTACAGTATTCACAAAGGTCATCTGCTCATCTCGATGGAATGTGTATGCTGTATAATTCTAACATTCAGAAAACAAACCCTAATTTTAAAAAGTGTCTCATGGGTGACATATTCTGGACTGTGTAATCAAGAGTATTGAGACTGTTATAAAGTTAAGGGACACAATAACTTTTTGAAGTGACTAGAAAATACAAAATCAGGTGTTATATTCTTTTGTGCAACACTTTGGAACATTGCCCCATATGACAGATATTTGTGTGGCACTAATGTAGGAGTTGGATATTCAGAAAACATTTTTTTCTCCCTAATTTAAAGGCTTATTTCTAGATTATTCCCTGTAAGGTAAATTATATACTTTCTTGATTCACTTCCTATAATTTTTCAGAAAATGAATAATTTGATCAGATAGAATTTCTTTAACATGATGAAAACTGTTTTCTAATTAACTAGTGAATAAAAGTGCATATTAAAAGTAAAAATCTATATTAATATATAGGAAATTATGGCGATTTGTATTTTCCAAACTAGCCACTTCAATATCTCCAATCCCAGTTCCCATCACATTGCTTCTTTTTCTTTTATATGTTGGGTTTTAAATTCCTCCCTTTAAAATCAAAGTGGCCTTGTGACTGCCCAGCTCAACAGAGTGCGGCGGGAATGATTCCACACGACTACCACGCTGAGTCCTAAAATGGCCATGAATTTGGTTCTGCTCCTTCAACACAAACACCACAGTATGAGCAGTTCCCAGGTGATGTTCTGGGACCCACCCAACTGCCACCCACTTCAGGAGATTCCACACTCTGGCCGTGCAGTCCATGCCCAGCTGACACTGTGATCTATAGACGAGCTCATCCCTTTGAATCCTGCTGGAATTACAGATCTCTGAACTATGTAAGAGTCTTGATTTAAGCCCTTAAGCTTTGGGTGGGTGAGTCTGCAGCCATATGGAATAACACTATATATACATGTGAACCATTTTCATCATGTCTTATTCATTCCATTCATTACATACCTAATATTCCCTGGGCTGAGGTCTGGTCTAGGCCTCTCTATCTAAAACCGTACTTGCTGGAGTTCACGCTTGAAGAACTGAGGACGGCAGCCTGATAGATTCCTTCGGCAGGGATTTGAGAACTGCTTTGTGCGTGTGTTCTGGGACTCTGCAATTAACAGATCATGTCCATGTCCCTAACCACTTCACAGTGCCCTACTCATCTGCCTTAAGTATCTTGCTTCTTTCCTAATCTCAGACAGAAAAGTTTATTTTCAGCAAATATAAAAATTTTCACTTAGTGGGAGAGCACTTGCCTACCACACACAAGGCCCTGGTTTCAATCCTCTGTACCAGAAAATTAAAAAATCAATGTCATACTGTTATAGGGTCAACACTACACAGTTTTATTATTAATGCAGGGGGTTGAACCCAGAACCTTGTGCTTTTGAGGCAGGTGCAGCACCATTGTGTCAAATCCCCCTTTTATTCAATTTTTCAGTAGCGGAGATAAAACCTAAGGCCTTTCATATACGAAGCAGATGCTTTACCACTGAGCCATATCCTCGGTTTGTTTTGGGGGGATGTTTGTTTGCAGTACCAGGAATCGAACTTAGGTCCTTGTGCTTCCAAATTAGATGCGATACCATTTGAGGTAAATCTCTGGCCCCAGTTTTATTTTTTAAATACTTTTCTGAGTTTTCAAACTGCATATTTTATAACCTCATCTTTTTACTTTCATGAGCTTTGCCACTAAATATTCTATTGTTTTCCTGCATTCTAATATGTCTGACTGAATTATTTCCATGCTTAGACCATAAAGCATATAACTGATCTCACAGTGGAGTGTCTACTAACTCCACTTCTGTGATGAATTCACCACCTTCATTTTTTCACAAAGATCATCTGTTTATAGATAGAGGGACTCGCTTAGGTTGTTTTGTTGTTGCTGTTTTTTTGTTTTTTTTGTTTTTTTTTGAGGCAGGGTCTAGCTTTGTAGTTCAGGCTGGTCCTGAACTCAGCCTTGAATTCAGCAGTCCTCCTGCTTCTGTTTCCTGAGTACTGGATTAGTGTTGGGATTATAGGCATGAGCCACCATACCCGGCGCTGTGGTAGTGGTACTGATTGCTGATGGGCGTGAGTCACCAGGGGTCAAACCCAGGACCTTGTGCTTGCAAGGCAGGTCCCAGAGTCACTGAGCTAAATCTCCAGCCCTGTAGTTTGTTTTATGAGAGGTCTTGCCATGTAGCCAAACTGATTCTAAACTCACAACATACCCCAGGCTATCCCTGAATTTACAGTGATCCTCCTGCCTCAGCCTCTGAAGTGCTGAGATTACAAGCATGTGCCACTATACCTGGCTGTTAGGCTCTATCTGATTTACAAAGTTAAATCAGCATTTGAGATTTTTAAGGTTTGGTTAGAAGACATTGACACTCCCAGGCTGCAAGGCCAAAAGGAAAGGGTTTAGCACATTTTGGGAAAAGACAGAACTGGTGCTTTGGGGAAGGCAGGCGGGATCATTCTCCCAAGGTTGAAAGTCTGAGAGCAAGGAAGGAAGAGCAAGGGCTGGGTTTACAACTCTTCTGGCACATGTTGGAACCTCAGGTACTCAGAGTCTGAGACAGGATGATCCGTTGAGTGGTGAACTGCCACCACTCAGAGCTGTTCCTACCTCTTTAGACATTTGGGTAGAGAATCGGGCATGTGGTGGAGAGCCGGATGTGGTGCTATAATCCTATAGCACTATGCCTATAATCCCAGCACTCTGGAAGCAGAAGCAGAATTGCTGTGAGCTTATGAACTTTGAACTACAAAGGGAAACCCTGTCCTTAAAAATCCAAACCAAACTTGGGCAGGGGAGTTAGCTCAGTGGATCCGGCACCTGTCTTGCAAGCGCAAGGACCCAGGTTCGATCCCCAGTAACCACATACCACAGTGCCGGGCATGGTGGCTCACGCCTGCAATCCCAGCACTTGGGAGGCAGAGGTAGGAGGATTGCTGTGATGTGAGTTGGAGGCTGAGCTCAGGGCCAGCCTGAACCACAAATGCGAGACCCTGTCTCAAATTAAAAAAAAAAAAAAATCCAAACCAAACCAAAATAACAACAAAGTCCAAAAAAACAAAACATCAGGTAGAGGTGAAGAGAAAGGTACTAGGAAAAGTAAGCTAGACGTACTGGTGCCTGCTGATAATCCCTGTACTCTGAGAGACTGAAGCAGGAGGAGGATCACGAGGAGACAGAAAGGCTGGGAAAAGATACAAAAAGAGTTACCAATAAAAAGTGTTACCAACTCCCCACAACAAATGTAACCATTATGCAAGAATACCAATAAAAAATTTTTAAAAAGAAAACCAAAAACTACAGTCCAGCAAGGACATCTTAGCCACTTCCTGTTGGGGAAGAGAGATCACAAAGTCGCTTCAAATTTGCCACGGGCAATGCTTTATTTTTAATCAATATTCCCAAGCGTATTATCATCCCCTCAGTTTTATTCCATTATCTGAGAAAAAGCCGAACATCACTTCGGACGGTAGCGTTGGGAGGCCCAGTCTAGGCAGGATTTGAGGTTGCTGAGCATGCGCCGGAGCGCCTCGCTCCACTGCTCCTCGGTGTTGAGGTGGGTGCGCAGTGCGCAGGGCTCCCAGGGGCCCGCGCTGTCCCCCAGCAGTCCCTCCTGCACGTGCACCGTGTAGGGCACTCGCAGCCCGCCACGCCCGGCCTCCTGCTGGAACTGCTGCAGACAGTCCAGGAAGGCCAGCATGGCACGGTCGAATCTGTTGTCCAGGAAGACGTTGTCCCTTCCGTTAGAGGCCAGGGGCAACTCCTCGCCGTCGCCAGTCACAGACTTCAGGTAGGAGCGGCTCCCGCGGGCCACCAGGCAGTACCGCTGGAACTGCAGCCCCACCACTTTGGACAGGGCCAGCAGCAGCAGAGCCGCCTGCCCCCACGCTGTGTTGATCTCGTCCCAGCCCACGGGAACGTGGGGGAGGCGGCCCAACCTGAAGCCATTGATGAGGCCCAGAGGCCCGTCCTCAGAGATCTCAAAGGTGGTTTTGAAGATGTCCGTGGCCCTCAGCTGCTGAATCTGGAGCTGGGCGTACATCAGCTGGTTGCCCAGGCTGCTCAGCTGGTCTGACAGCTCCTGCTGCTCCCACTGCAGCGCCCTGAGGTCCCTCAAGTGCTGCTCGTTCTGCTGGGTCAGCTCAGCCTTCTCAGCCTCTGCTGCGCGTAGGTGAGCAGCGACCCTGGCATTGCTCTGGTCCAGGTCTGTCACCTCCCGGCCCAGCCTGGCCTCCTGCAGCATCAGCCCCCACAGCTTAGCCTGCAGGGCCGCCTTCTCGTCCTCACCCTCTTGCAGCTCGAGCTCCAGGAAGCGCCTGTAGGCCTGGCTGTCGAGTTGAGTGTGTGCTAGCTGGGTGTCCAGATGCTCCAGGAGGCAGTCAGTGCACTCCTCGCACAGGGCACGGTCCACACCTTCCGGGTCAGAGGTGATGTCGAAAATGTAGGCGCTGGTCTTCTGGATGCTGCTCAGAGTTTTGCTGGAGACCATCGGGCCCAACAGGACAAAATTGGTGGCACTTTCATGGGACGTCCTCTCATCAGTGGGTAAACTAGGGCTGTGGGCTCTTGCCTCGGCCACTCCACTAGCTTCCAACTCATTGAAGTTGTCACTGTCAGCCGGGGTGTCCCCTGGCTCCCCTCGTGCTGAGCCAAGTGTCTCTGGGGTCTGTTTGAGCTTCAGGGGCTGATGGCAGTGCTGGCACAGGAAACGCATGGAGGACATCCTGCAGCTTGCCCCGGGAGCCGGGTCTCCGTGGTTTCCTGGATGCTTCCTGGGACCTCTCTGAAGCTCCTTCTAGGAGAGCGATTCTTTAAAATATTATCTCATAGGCGGGAGTGGTGGCCCACGCCTGTAATCCTAGCACTTGGGAGGCTGAGGCAAGAGGATTGCTGCTAGTTCAAGGCTAATTTGGATTACACAGCAAGACCCTGTCTCAAAAGATAAAATAAAATGCAGATCTCATTTTTGGAGTTCTCAGGTTGTCCTTATAGCTCTACCGTGGTGACCTCCTGGTTTCCTGGAGACCGCTTGAACTCCTTATGAACCAAAGATTGTTTCTCAAAGGGAGATCTGATCTCACTTTCCTTCTTCCACATGGTGCCCCCCTCCTTAAAGTGTTTAATGCCCTTTTAAAACAAAGACTAGTTGAGGTGGTGGTGTACGCCTATAATCCTAGGCCTAGGTCATTGTAAATTCTAGGCTGGTCTGAGCTGCTCCATGGTGAGTTTGAGGCCAACATCAAGTACATGGCAAGATCCTGCCTCAAAACACGAAAAACAAAATGAAACAAAACAAGAAGTCTCGTCGCCATAACCTAACAGCAGGGCTCAACATCTCTCCCAGTCGTTCCCCATTTTCTGTCCTCTGTGGGTGCCTCTGATTGTGACAGTTGGCTGCTTTAATCTTTCTTTCTCCTGGAAA
>PVIR01034725.1:0-16973 GCA_004026965.1 Petromus typicus | reverse complement strand
TGTTTTCTTAAGTGATTTTATAGTATTAAACAAATATGGAACTATTTTGTACATTTTGATAGAGGTATTGTTTCTCTTTTTAACTACTTATATTGACATATGACACAAAGATATATAAGTGTAGTATGCTCTGATTTTCTGCATATATAAGCATTTCCAGGTACTTAAATTAGATTTTACATATGTATCTATCTATCTATCTACACATTTACATTATCTTCAAAAAATTAAATCTTTTTTCATAGCTTTTAGAAATGTAATTTCTGTAATGTAGAAGTGTAATTTAATTTCTTTAATGTATAAATGTAATGTAATCTCTGTAGAAATATGTAGCACATTAATGTTATCTATAGTCAATGTTCTACAATGGCACACAGCTTCTTGTTCCTAATTCTATCATAGAGATCATCATTCGTCCTTTTCCCATCTCTGCTTGACTCTTTTTTGCCTTAGGATTTGGTAACCACCATTCTACTCTCATCATCCATGTGAACATAATTTGTATTACTAGCGTGAGGTTATGCCATACTCTATTTGCCTCAGTTATTTCAGTGAACATAAGTGATCTACAGTTCCACCCATGTCGTTACAATGGCAGATTATTATTTCTTACGACTTCACAGTAGTCCATTGTATATATACTACTCTTTCTTTATCTATCAGTCGTTGGTCATATAGATTGTTTCCTACTTTTTGGCTACTATTCTCAATCTTTTTAAAATTTATCTGTATATGTAAGAATTTAAGACCAGACAAAGGCATATATATTAAATTGATGAATTAAACATTTCCCCTATGCCTTATATGAAGAATCAACACATTTACCAAACAAATTTTATATCTGAATCTTTTTTTCCTGTCTTTATTGGTACATTAAATATACACATCATGATTGCACTCCATAATGGGGATTTGTACCAGTATAAGACACAACTTAATTCTCATTTTTTCCCATAGCCCTAACCACCCTTACTTTTTTGTTACAATCTCAACATTTCCTCTCTTCACCCTATTTTACATTGAGCATTTTCTATTTCACAATATATAACATACAATGCTAGGACTCATTATATCTGAATCTTTAAAGTTTCCTTGGATACGTTTAGGTCAACACCATCAGAGAAAATGACTTTGCTCTTTTCTATTTAATATTCAATTATCCTTTAATTGAATTCCATTCACATAAATTCCCCTAGGTTGTGTTATTTGGTTTTAGTGTCTTCTGCTGAGCAGAAGGAATGCCTTATAGCTCTCCCTGTGCTGTTGATGCACTATTCTTGGCTTTGTTCATTGTGTGTTTTTACTGGAATCTTATTTTATGTATACTTCTTAGATGACAATAATTAATGTTTCTCTACTTGGAGAAGTCAGAGAAAGGGGGATGAATTGGTGACTTGGGGCTGAAAAGTCTATTGTTCTTTAAATGGGAAAAAACAGGACTAGTGAGCATACAGGACTGACTTCCAAGTAGTAGTTGTGGTTTGAACCCCAAATCTAAATAAAGGCCCTAGTTCTAAAGATATCCTTGCTTGAGATCTGAGGAAAGCATTCTTTTAAAAGAATGTCATTACAAAAGATTGATACAGATATTGTTAGATGAGAATAATTCTCACAGTGAAATTGTTTGCTTCCTTTAAGTTGTATATACTGGCTTCCAAGGAAAACTACTATACATACAGCCAAATAGACAGGTATAGTAATTAAAGATTCAGTGTAAGAGTTTAAGGAACCTTTTCGTAGTTTACAAAAAGACTCTTATCTTTGTAGTGAAAAGGCATGTACTACTACTGTTAGACCAATATCTAATAGAGCTAGAAATATGAACGTGCATATTGAAGACATTTACATGACCCTAAGATCATAGCACTCTCAGAAAAATATATAGATATCTCCAATAAGAGAAAGGTACAACTGGATGTTTGTTTCTGATAGCTTTAAGTTGATTCCTTCTCTTAGTGGACTGAGAATTTCTCTCCATCCTCAAAGATGCTTACAGCCTTTTTTCCCTGTAGGACTACAGGTGATCCCTTTGTTCTGGCATAACTTTCTCTCCATGATGATAACTAAAGTAAAAAAAGCCATGAGGCATGTTGTCTTGATAAGGAAATAAAGAGACTATTTATTGAAGTAGTTGAAATGAATAGTTTTCAAAAACAACAGTGAGATTTTTGTCCCACTCCATGAAGAATGGCTGCTGTCCCAAAATCAACCAACAACAAATGCTGGTGGGCTGTGGGAAGAAAGAAGTCCTTTTTCACTGTTGGTAGGAATGTAGACTGGTGCAACACTGTGGATATCAATGTGCAGGTTCCTCAAAAAACTAGGATTAGGTCTCATTTGATCTTGTTTTTTCCTGGTAGGTATATGTAAGTTATAGCAGCACAGTTTATAAAGGCTAAATATTGGAAACAGCCCAAATACCCATCAACTGGAGAATAGATAAAGAAGGTGTGTGTGTGTGTGTGTGTGTGTGTGTGTGTGTGTGTGTGTGTGTGTGTGTGTGTGTGTATAATGGAATTTTAGTCACAAAGGTGATAGAGACACATACTTAAATGGTTGTACCTTGAGACCATACTCATAAGTGAAATAAATAGGACATAGATGTGTAAATAGTGTATCTTTTCATTATTATGAGAAACTGATAGTGTAAATTAGTTCCAGAATGTATGATAGGTATTGCGATATAGGAAGAAAATGTTTAAAAGGAAAAGGGAAATGGGGGTAGGAGAAAGTAAAGAAAAAAAGAAAAAATTAGATTTTAAAAGTAAAAATAATAATTTGTTTCCTTTTTTATTACTATCACATTCTTTTTCCCCTCATCATTTACCCCTACACCCTCTTTCCTTTTAAATATTTTCTATTTCACAATATCAACTATACGTACTAGAACTCATTTACATCTTCATTTTCTCACACCAGATAAAAGATATGATATTTACACATCTGTGACCTATGTATTTCACTTATGAGGATGTCCTCAAGGTATAGCGTGGGTGAGGGAAGAGGAAAAATGAGAATCAAGTCATGTCATATTCTGGTAAAAACTCTCCATGTTGAATGAAATAATGATGTGTATTCATAATGTACCAGTAAAGATTTGATTTTTTTTAAAAAAGTAAAAATAAGGAAACAAAGTTTATGTATATAGAGGGTTTGGGGGTTGTAGGGAAGGCAGGAGAATGGGAAAAATGAGAATCATGATATGTCATTTGCAGGTACATATCCTCAATGTTGAATGTGATTGTGGTGTATATCTAAAGTGTACTAATAAACTCAATAAGCGAAAGAAAACTGACGGACATGGGAGTACCCCTAGAGGTTTATGATATACTATAAAATCCACTTGTATAAACATTTATTTAAGTAGTGTTTACTGTATTCAGAGTTGTTCACCAAACATAACAATCAAATTTAGTATTTTAATGTTATTAGAAGATCCTTACTTTTTTATAGATGCTCTTAATATGATGCACATGAACAGTGGAATTTTATTTGGAAGAAATTAGTAGATGCTACCATGTAGATGAATTCTTAAAATACTACAGTAAATAAATAAACTAGTCCCAGAAGACCACATCGTATGCCACTCTTGTGTCCCAAGGCAAAAATAAATCACTTTCTGTCTCTAAAAATTTGTCCATTCATGATGATTTGTATAAATAAAATAACACAATATGTGGTCTTTTTGACCAATACCTTTCATCTGGTATACAGTTTTCAAGATGCATTCAAGTTTTAGAATATCTATATTGACTAATTTTATTACCAAAAATGTTCTGTAAAACAGATATTCCAAATTTTGTTTCTTTCTTTTTTCTTTTTCTTTCTTTTTTTTTTTTTTTTTGAGACAGGGTCTCGCTTTTTTTGTGGTTCAGGCTGGCCCTGAGCTCAGCCTCCAACTCACATCACAGCAATCCTCCTGCCTCTGCCTCCCAAGTGCTGGGATTACAGGCGTGAGCCACCACGCCCGGCACTGTGGTATGTGCTACTGGTTGCTGCTGGGCGTGAGTCTCCATGCCCAGTATGGTATGTGGTTACCGGGGATCAAACCCGGGTCCTTGCGCTTGCAAGACAGGCGCCAGAACCACTGAGCTAACTTCCCAGCCCCCAAAATTTTGTTTCTTCATTCATCAGAGAATAAGCATTTGGGTAGTTCTTACTCCTATGGTTTCATGATGAATATTGCAATATATATTAAAGTTGAAATTATTGTAGGGAAATGTGTTTTCATTTTTCTCTATATATAATTTAAAATGCTAGTTCATATGACAGATATTTAATAAATGAGGACTATTGAAATGTTTTATAAAGTAATCCCACCATTCCATCAGCAATGTCCATGTGTCTGACTGCTTTAATCATATCCTCACTCATCCTTCTTCTTCTCTGTGATTTTTATTGAAATCATTCTACTGAAGAGGTATCTTATCATGCTTTTGATTTGCCCCTTCTCTAGTGAATAATCTGATTTTGAGTATCTTTGTGTGTATTTATGTTTAAATAAATCTTTGGTGATTTGTCTCTTTAGTATCATTCATCAGTAGTTATTTGTGATCATTTTTAATTAAACAAGTGTACATTTATTTATGTATTTTGAAAACATTTTTATATAAAATTTATACATGATTTATAAATATTGTCTGTAACTCTATACAATGCTTTTTAACTTTCATAATATCATTTTCTCATTTTCAGGACTAAATATCTTTTTCAAAGTTGCATGATTTCAGTATTTATGTATTTTTTGGTGCTTTTTTGGGGGCGGTTATCAGGGATCAAACTTAAGACCTTGTTCTTGTGAAGCAGGTGCCAGGACCACTGAGCTAAATGTCTGGCATTTTTTTTTTTTTTATTTGGTGGAGCTAGGGATCAAACTCGGGACTTGCGCTTTTCAGGTAGGTGAGTGTCACCACTGAGCTACTTCCCCAGCCCTGATGTTGGTACTTTTGATGTTACATTTAAGACAGTATAGACCAGAAAATAAATATTTCTTTCTATGTTTCCTTGTAAAATTTTTATGATTTTTGCCTTTGTCTTTAAAACTATTATACACTCATTTTACTTTAATTTTTATAAATGATGTAGTTTAGAAATAAAAAAGTATAATTTTTGTGTGGATACCCAGCTTTCTCAGAATCATTTATTGAAAAGATTATTCTTTACTCTATGAATTATTGTTATTCACAAAAAGCCTGGTGGCTGTACATGTGAATGTGTACTTTTTTTTAGGACTCATTTACGTCTTTATTTTCTCATACCAGAGAAAAGATGCAATATGTACCTATCTGTGCCCTATTTATTTCACTTATGAGGATATCCTCAAGGTATGTCCATTTAAGTATAAATGATTCAAACTTATCATTTTTTATGGCAGAGTAATACTCCATCCTGTAGAAGAACCACAGCTTTTTTATCCAGTCTCCAGTTGATGGACAGTTGGGTTGTTTCCAGAATGTAGCAATCACAAATTGGGCTGCTATAAACATGGGTGCACGTACGTCACTGTGATATGAGTCTTTTAATTCTTGTGTGTATATACCTAGCAGGGCAATGGCCAGGTCAAATGGGACCTCCAATCCTAGCTTTTTGAAGAATCTCCAAACTGATCTCCACAGGGATTGTATGAGTTTACAGTCCCACCAACAGTGGAGAAGGGTTCCTTCTTCTCCACAGCCTCGCCAACATTTGCCGTTGGCTGATTCTGAAATGGCAGCCATTCTATGTGGAGTGAGATGAAATCTCAATATTGTTTTCATCTGCATCTCTCCAATGACTAATGATGTTGAGCATTTCTTCATATGCTTCTTAGCCGCTCTTACTTCTTCCTCTGAAAAATATCTGTTCATTTCAGATGGCCATTTTTGAATTGGGTCATTAAATTTGGGTGGGCTGATTTTTTTGAGCTCTTTATATATTCTAGATAGTAGCCCTTTATCTGAGGAACAGCTGGTAAAGATTTTTCCCACGTTGTTGGTTGCCTATTTGAACTGTTGGTGGTTTCCTTTGCTGTGTAGAAGCTTTTTAAAAGAATGAGGTCCCATTTGTTGATTTCTTCAGCCAATTCTTGTGCTATAGAAGTTTTGTTCATGAAGTCTTTCCCTAAGCCAATGTCTTCAAGAGTTTTACCTAACCTGTTTTGCAGCAGGTTTAGAGTGTCTGTTTTAATATTTAGGTCTCTTATCCACTTTGATTTTAGCTTGGTACACAGTG
Organism: Petromus typicus; assembly: GCA_004026965.1. NCBI lineage: Eukaryota > Metazoa > Chordata > Mammalia > Rodentia > Petromuridae > Petromus > Petromus typicus. The sequence goes on along the minus strand of PVIR01034725.1, from coordinate 10,763 downwards.
AAAGAGTTAAATCTAGTTTTAGTCTTTGGCAAGTTAAAGCCCAGTGTTTCCAGCACCATTTGTTAAAGAGGCTATCTCTACTCCATTGAGGATTTTTGTCTCCTTTGTCAAAAATGAGGTGGCTGAGTGTATCTGGAGTAGTTTCTGGATCTTCTAGTCTACTCCATTGATCCTTGGGTCTGTTACTTTGCCAGTACCATGCAGTTTTTATCACAGTGGCTTTATAATATAGCTTCAGGTTCAGAGTTGCGATACCCCCCATCATGTCCCTGTTGCTTAGAGTGAATGTATATTTTTGGCATTTTCAATTTTATTCCACTTTTTTTTTTTTTTTTTTTAGATGGGCTCTCACTGTGTCACCCTCACTGGTTTCTGGTAACCATTGTTGTACCCTCTGTGTGTATGAGTTGAACTATTACTTTTAAATATTCTACCTGTAAGAAATATCATTCAGTGTTTTTGTTCTGTATGTATAATTTTACTTAGAATAATACATAGTGATCTTTATGTCAACTTATGTTGTAACAAATAGCTGAACTGCTCTAACCTTTGAATTTTTAAAAGAACGTATGTCTCTTCTCGGGTTGAGGATGTACCCTGTTTTTGATTTTTGAGTGCTTTGATATAAAAGGGTTTCAAATCTTATCAAAAGGTTATTTTGTATCTTTGTGATTTTCTTTTGATATTACATATTTTATTTATTTGTTTATTTATTTATTTATTGAGACAGAGCTCACTTTGAGGCCCTGAGCTCAACCTCAAACTCACATCACAGCAATCCTCCTGCCTCTGCCTCCCAAGTGCTGGAATTACAGGTGTGAGCCACCATGCCTGGCACTATGGTATGTGATACTGATTGCTGCTGGGTGTGAGTCTTCATGCGCAATATTGTATGTCATTATGGGGGGATAAACCCTGGTCTTTGTGCTGGCAAGACAGGCACCGGAACCACTGAGATAAATCCCCAGCCATACATATTTTATTTTCTGGAAGAATGCAGTCATTATATTTTATATATTAAAGTAAACTTTTTTTAAAGTCTTACTTTGACATAGATGCTAGATTGGATTATGAGTACTTTGCTAAATAAATTTATTTTTGTAACCAAATGGCATATTGGTTTGTACATATACTTTTCTATTTTTGGTGTCAAGGAAACACATAGAATGAGATGATAAACTTTTATCTTCCATTTTGAGGATGATTTTTATGAAACTTTTGTATTAATTCCTGTTTTAATACTTGGTAGAATTTGTCACATAATTCATCTGACTTGGTATTATGTTTTAGATATTACATATAAACACATGTAGATCTACCAGAGCCCCCTGTGTTCAGAGATGGAGTGTCTGGAAACATTGGACATGAGGTCTTGAGTTCTTCCCTTGTTCAGGAAGGAGACAGGGAACACAATCATGGACAGATGATGGTCCTATATTGGACGGCTGATAGCCAGCTACCAACTGATGGCTGACAGCTGTAAATGATAAAATAAGTATCAGCTAAGTAACTGGAAGGACTACCAATTGATAGCTGATAGCAAAGTTTATTAGAATCTCACAGGCTTATACAGTGTGCATGTTGAAGTGGTTGTCATAATAGTTCACTTTGGGGAAAAAAAGAAAGGAAGGTACAAGTAAACACTTCAAGCAGATGATACAAAAATATTCTGAATCTGAATATGTAATCAGAGGAAAACACAACAGGGAACACCCTGAACCTCACATCTCTCCAAGCCACTTTTGGCTGGGGTCCCAGCATTCCTCAGATGAGTATGCAGCAGTCACATGGGGATATTATACTCATTCAGGGGCTAATCCAATTATGAATTCATAGCAGTCTATCAGTGCCTCTTAAGAAGTAGAGACTGCTCAGAAGAGGATGGTCACTGGAGTAGGATCAGAAGGATATTATGCTTTTTGTCTCTATTCTGTGAACAGCTGTCTGCTGTCTAAGCCATTTGAACATGATTTCCTTGTGTGAGATTTTGACCCTAAAGTGATATCCCTGAAACTGTGGGGAAAGATGAATTTCTCTTCTGTTAAGATGCATTTGGTGGGCATTATGTCTCATTGGTGAGCAAAGTATTAAGATTCCTAGTTTGTCTCTGTGGGCCTCCTGGTGGAGGTTAAACCTTATTGATTTTAATGGATTCCTTCTAGCACAGAAAGATTTTGGCTCAATGAAGTGAACAGATATAATTGATGTGATTTTTCTTCTTCACTATAATACGTCAGTTTGTAGCCCTCACCATGGATTTAAGCAATGAATTATTCACTATTGAACTGATATTTAATATAAATTACTTTAGAAAAAGAAATTTATCTTATAACACAATCAATAAAACAATGGGATGATGATCATGTGATTCACCAGTCTGAACGCATGTATAGAATTATCCACTACACTTAAATTACATTGTAAGGATATATAAAAAACCAAGTATTTAGGCCAGTAATAAATATATTTACAATACACAGTGATTACATCTAAGTGGGTGAATGGCTATAAGATTGAGAAAGACTTGAGGTAACAGGTCAGACAGAGTTAAATATTTGCTACCATTCCTTCAATGCTGCAAATGTATTGACGTGTGCTTAGGTTTATAATTCAGAGCTTAAGATCAAGATAAGAATGGAGATTTTGCATTATCCAAACATTTGGGGGAAATTGGGATGTTTTGTAATTTTATCCTTGGGTTACTCTAACATTTTTGTAAAAATTTATCATTGTTTGACACTGTGCAATGCCACATAATAAATGAATAGTCTTGGAATCATTTGTTTGTGAATGCGTTAGCTAAAGAAGATGTAAGACTACTTTAAATAAATTTAATATAATGCTATATTTTCAATTATTTATTATATGAATATTATAAAAACAAAATTATATATAGCATTATTGCATGAAACTGATATCCAAGAATGATAAATTTTTATTCTACACTTCATTGTATTTTGTTCCTATATTAAGGAAATAAGAAACTTAAATATTTTCTACTTCACAATATCAACTATGTATACTATGAATCATTTACAGCTTCATTTTATCATACCAGAGAAAAGATATGATATTTAAACATCTATGGCCTGTTTATTTTGCTTATGAGGACACCCTCAAGGTACATCCATTTGAGTATGAATGACTCAATCTTATCATTTTTAATGGCAGAATAATAATCCATTTTATAAAAGAACCACAAGAAAAGAGTTTAAGGGTAAATAATGAGGGGAAAACGAATGTGGTAATAATAAAGAAAAAAGAAAATAAAGATTATGTACATAGGGGATGAGGGGTTGCAGGGCAGGGGGGAAAAGGGAAAAAATGAGAATCAAGTCATGCCATATTTGGTACAAACTCTTAATGTTGAATGTGGTTATGATGTGTATTTATAATGTACCAATAAAGATTAAAAAAAAGAAACTACATGTCATATTTTCTTGTTTTATGATTTTATAAAGAAATTTTATTGTTTTTTAACTCAATCTATCAATTCATTGAAGATTAGAGAAAATACAAAATATTTCAAATTTAAGATACTTTCATCTTTTTTCAGTGTTTTAACTGAACCCATAGTCTCACACATGCAGGAAAACAATCTACAACTAAAATGCATCTCCTATTTTATACAGCAAAACAGAAAAAAATATATGACATTAGTCCGTAAGAATTTGATTTTATAAGTAAGCAAAAATAACAATTTGAATGCATTGATATTTTTAGATATACTTGTGTCTATTATCTATTGTATTAATTATTTTAGTTTTGAGAATTAACAGAGCTATGATCATTGTCTTTAGGGACATACTTCTGAAGTTTGAACACAAATGGAAAACAATAAGTTAAAAATGAATTTAGGTTTAAAATATCATTAAATGATATTTATTTTATTTAAATCTTTTTTAATAGAAGCAATGTAAAGTGAACTATAAATTTTTAGTTTATTGCCTTTATTTCATCAGTGATTCTGTCTTTTTTTAATACAATTGGTTAGTATTTTGATGGAAAGCAAAGATGTGAAAAGTAGTAATATTGTTGCCTTTTTAGAAATCTTTATTGGTACATTATATATACACATCATGATTACACTCAACAATGAGAATTTGTACCAGTATATGACTCAACTTAATTCTCATTTTTCCCCATAACCCTACCCACCCTACCACCCCACCCCCTATATGCACAAACTTTGTTTGCTTTCTTTTTTGTTATAATCTCATTATTTTTCCCCCTTCACCCCATTTTGCTTTGAGTATTTTCTATTTCACAATATATAACATACATTCTAGAACTCATTTACATCTTTATTTTCTCATACAAGAGTAAAGATACGATATTTACACATCTAAGACTTGTTTATTTCACTTATGAGGATGTCCTCAAGGTACATACATTTAAGTATAAATTATTCAAACTTATCGTTTTTTTTATGGCACCTTTGGTAACTTTCTTTGTGAAAAGTACTAATGTAATAAATCAGCAACTTGTAATAAAATTTTAAAAAATTCTTTATTCAATTAAAACACGACTATATTAAAGAGATTTAATATATGTTAAATTTTCTTTAATTATTCATAAATGACAGATAATAAAAGCAGTCATAGTCTAATATGAATGACACCAGGCAAGTGGCTAAGGATGATAAATTTCTATTATACCATTCTGTTATATTTTGTTCCCATATTAAGGAAAAAAAAAGAGCTCACATGAGTCATATCTTCTTTCTTTAGGTCTTTTAAATAAAAATTTGTTGTTATTATTCAATTTCAATTCATATAACTATAAAAAAAGAAAATGTTACATATTTAAGGCTTATAAGAACATTTTCTCTCTCTCTCTCTCTCTCTCTCTTACAGTGTAGATAATTAATTGAGCTTAGAGCTTTGCACAAGCTAGGCAAACACATGGGTACAAAATATATCTTCCACTGCATTCAAAATATTTTAAAGTGAAGACAGTATATAAGTAATTACTCCTTACAAATGGAATTTTGAATTAACTGAATCTAATAACTACCATGCACTCATGTTTTTATAATAAAATTGTTTATTATCCATTATCCACTTATTAAGTATTGTAGTTGTGAAAATTAGCAAAGTCATCATCAGAAGCTTAGGGTAAGCTATCTCACAATTTTAATAATTCAATTATGAATTTATTCCTTTAGAATTATATTTTAAAATAGTATTAAATATTTATTTTAATGATTAATTATGAAAAATGACATAAACAACTACACCTATTTAGATTGCTGCTTTTATTTCTTTGATTTTCTTTTTTTCTAAATGAGCTGTTAGGGTAGGAGAAATTGTACATATCAATTAAAATTATTTAATTTCTACTTATAGGGTCAGTATGTCATCAATTTGAGTTACTTTCAAGGAGATTCCTGAGAATTATGTATTTCCCTTGGATTCCAAATAATGACTTCTAATCTTTTCAGAGCACTTTTCATCTCTTTATTTCTCAGTGTATAAATGGCTGGATTTAAAAGCGGAACAAAAACAGCATAAAACACAGCGAGAAATTTGTCCAGCCAGGTGATGTTCAGTGGCCACACATAGATGAAGATGCAGGGCACAAAGAAGATCACCACCACAGTGATGTGGGCAGTGCAGGTGGACAGAGCCTTGAATGTGCCTGCTTTAGAGTTCTTACGGACAGTGAGAAGAATATATATGTAAGATATCAGTAATAGAACAAAGGTGGTTACAGCCACAAGACCACAATCAATATTTATTAAAAGGTCCAAATTATAAGAATCCATGCAGGCCAGCTTGGTCACTAGTGGTATGTCACAGAAGAAACTATCTATTTCATTGGGGCCACAAAAAGGCAGCCTCACAATGACAACCAGCTGACTGATGCCATGCACAAAGCCAGCTATCCAAGCTGTCACCACCAACCCAGTACACCTGTGCAAGCACATGATGGTGGAGTAGTGCAGTGGTTTGCAGATGGCCACATAGCGGTCATAGGCCATTACCACCAGCAGCACCATCTCACCTGCTCCAATGAAATGGACAAAGAGGATCTGGCACATGCATCCTCCAAAGGAGATGGTCTTGTCCACCCCAAGAAAGTCTGTGATCATCTTAGGAGTGGTCACTGAGGAAAGCCACATATCAACAAAGGACAGATTGGCCAATAAGAAGTACATGGGGGAATGCAGGTGGGGGTCCATGATGATTAAGACCATGACGGCAATATTTCCACAGAGAGTCATCAGATAAATCATTAAAAATATCATGAAGAGTAGGATCTGAATATTCCATGAATGTCCAAGTCCCAGAAGCACAAATTCTGATACTATGGATTGATTTTTGTTGTCCATTTTATTCAGTGTGTCCTTGGAATTTGTCAGAGATGGCTAGATGGTCATTTAGTTGAATGTAAAATAGTATTTAACTTTTTAAGTCTCTATCTGAAATTAAAAAATATCATTGTATTGAGAAATCTTAACCAAACTTGAATAGCTTATTCAACACAGAAGAGTAAACTATGATTAATCCTCCTAGAAGCATAGCATACGATATGATTGTTGGGCAAATGCCTTATAAGGAAATTACACTCATAACAAATGTAGTGATAAAAACAAGAAATCAAATCTAAAAGATTACAGTGTTCATCTATAAGCTTGCTTCTAGCAATGGAGCTATAACTTTGAGTGCAGCACCAACAATATGTTACAACATTATAAATATTCACGATTCATTCAGGTAGTTGGCAACATGCCGATGACCTGACATTGAATTTGAAGACAACTGAGAGGAGACAATGTTATATTTTCTTTATACTCTCTATTGTGATTCACTCAAACCTTAGGGGAACTGCTTCCCTAACACATCCTAAATTTAAATTTTTTCTTACTCTCTAATACAAATGTATGGAAAATCTTTATCAAAAAGATAATATAAAAGGCATAAAGATATTTATAAAAAAGAATATGATTTATCATTAGTTTTAACCCATATTATAATAGAATTTAATTGACAGACTGGATGATTAAGAATGAAATATCAATGCAGAGTCATGTTCAAATACATTAAGCAAGAAAAAGTTAACTTAGATTCAAGTTTGAACTCAATGAGTTCTGGATTATTAAAGGGAAAATATATACTGTACTTTTAATTATATATATATATATATATATATATCTCATGTGAAATCTCTAGAGTTCAAAATATTCTAGTTTCTAGATCAAGAAAACTATAACTCTTATCTATCACAAGATTTCCAAGATTAGAAGAAATTACACACACATTAGTCAAAGTGCATCAATTGTTATTAATTTTGAGTGAGTGTGAAGTTCATTTCCAGTGACTGCAATTATTCTTCACTAAAAATTTCTGGTGGAAAAATTATTGTTCATTTTCTTTACCACTTTGTTAATTACCTCAGAATCATTTCTATTGTTGTTTCTCATTTTTTAATCTTAATTTTTAATTGAAATCTTTATTGGTACATTACATATACGCATCATGATTGCACTCCATAATGGGGATTTGTATCACTATAAGACACAACTTAATTCCCATTTTTTCCCATAGCCATACCCACCCTACCGCCCCCTTATATACATAAAATTTGTTTCATTTTTGTTATAATCTCATTATTTTTCCCCCTTCACCCTATTTTACTTTGAGTATTTTCTATTTCACAATATATAACATACAATTCTAGGACTTATTTACATGTTTATTTTCTCATACCAGAGAAAAGATGCGATATGTACCTATCTGTGACCTATTCCATCGCCCTGCTAGGTATATACACAAAAGAAGTGAAATAAATAGTTCATTTTTTAATCTTGATGAAATTGGATATATAATAGCCTCATAAATTACAGATAAGAACAACCTGGTTATATTTACATTTACTTAATATATAGGCAAAATACACTGACACTGTACTCAATGTGTTTATTCCCTTGTAAAATTTCAATAATCTGACTTAACTTTATGTAAATAGGAAAATTTTTTATGATAAATGTTACAATACTAATTCTATACTGGCTAGAATATATTACACAACTGACAATGAATGACAAAAAAGCAGGTTTTAAATAGAATACTCTAGTGAATTGGTGAGAGATGACTGTGTTCATTCTTAGGAAACCATTGGTCAATTAGAATACATGCAATTCTTAAAAAATCACTGCTTTAATTGATACTTTCTAACTATTTCTGAGGAGTCATCAAACTATATTTAAATTAAATAATATTTAGAATAGTTAAAAATTTAGTTTAACCTGATAGCAATCTCACTATATTACTGTTTGAGCTCATAACATTGTACTAATCTTATTTCCGTGTCCATGTTCTTGTCTGGAAAAAGAGTATATACAATCTAATAAATGTGTTACAAAGATGCAAAGGGAAATACAAAAGCAAAGTAACTCTCCTTATACTGAGTGTTTTATAAATAACATTTTAACTGAAAATTCTAAACCCTATAATATTCTGAATATTATTATTTTTGCAATCATATTTTAGGATTTAACAATTCAGGAGATTGCCCAAGATATGTATTAATAAAACCCAGGGGGCCTATCCCAGGACCTCAACATGACTTCTCAGTTATAAATCTTAACTCTAGTTCTCCAGGAATTTTTTTGGATCAATTTTTATGAGATATGTGATATTTTATTTTTAATTCTATATCTATGCAAAAAACATATGAAGCTTCCTATTTGAGTTATAAAGCGTTTTATCTTCCTAAAGATGGAGGCCATTTGAATGAGGTACCCGGGAGCTGATCATATTCATGAGTGAGCGAGGAGTGGTGATGTCCTATGCCCACCTCAGAGCAACATCGAGGCCATGCATTCGGTGGTCTGCACTGTTGGAATCTCAAATTTCAGTAAAATTATGACAGTCAAATAAACACATTGATCACCTTTAGAAATGTCAGAAGCTGACGAGGCTGTTTTCGGGCCCAAGCCTGGTGGTGTCCTTAAAACAGATTTAGAGAAATATTTTTTTAAACTACACAAAAAAGAAGATCAGTGCTAAGCACAGCTTTTACTCTTAGGCAATATTCTATGTTAGTTTTCCCTTCTGCTGCGTGCTTTAAGGCATCTTCATAGTGTGCAGATAGGATCACTGCCCACCTGTCCTCAGCCTGACAATATCCACTTCTCAAGGTGTCTCCTGGGGCAAATTTACCTTTTCTGTGCTCTAAATAAAGCGTGAATCATGGAAATAATGATCTTGAACACCTCCAGAGGACGGATTTGTTAAAAATGATATCAAGAATTGAATACTCTTCAAATCAGAACATGTAAATATAAGTAAAACCTTACATATATCAGTTCAGCATCATCAATTATTGAAATTTCAAAAAATTATTCACTTCAGTAATTAGCAGTATGAGGATCTCTTCAATCTTTCCCTATAACTGTATCTAAATAACAGGTGAAGTTCCATTTTCTTTACAATTGCATGAGAGTTCCTAATATAACTAATTTTTTCCTCCCTCGGGGCTCCATGTCTTGAGGACCATGAACAATACCAGGTGTTTCTCAGACAAAGGGCTACTATCTAGAATATATAAAAAGCTTAAAAAAAATCAGCCCACCCAAATTTAAAGACCCAATTCAAAACAGGCATCTGAAATGAACAGATATTTTACAGAGGAAGAAGTAAGAGCAGCTAAGAAGTATATGAAGAAATGGTTGACATCACCGATCATACAAGAGATGCAAATGAAAACAGCACTGAGATTTCATCTCACTCCACAAGGAAAGGCTGCTGTTTCAGAATTAGCCAGAAACAAATGTTGGCGAGGCTGCAGAGAAGAAGGAACCCTTCTCTACTATTGGTGGGAATGTAGATTTGTACAACCTCTGTGGAGATCAGTGTAGAGATTCCTCAAAAAGCTAGGATTGGATGTCCCATTGGATTGGAGGCCATTGCTATGCTCTGTATATACACAAAATAATTAAAAGATTCGTATCACAGTGACATATGTGCACCCATAATTAAAGCAGCTCAGTTTGTGATTGCTAAATTTTGGAAACAACCAAAATGTCCGTCAACTGGAGATTTAATAAAGGAGATGTAGTTTTTTTATAGAATGAAGCAATACTCTACCATTAAAAATGATGATTGAGTCATTCATACTAAAAAAGATGTACCTTGAAGACAGCCTCATAAGTGAAATAAATAGATCACAGACGTATAAATATTGTGTCTTTTCTCTGGTATGAGAAAATGAAGTTGTAAATGAGTTGAATATGTATAGTTGATATTGTGAAATAGAAAATATTTAAAAGGAAAGAGGGTGTAGGGGTAAATAACAAGGGGAAAAGAATGTGATAATAATAATAAAAAAAGAAACAAAGCTTATGTATGTAGGGGGTAAGGGGATGCAGTTCGGGTGGGAGAAGAGGAATGATGAAAATGAAGTCACATCATATTCTGGTACAAATTCTCAAAGTTGAATGTGATGATGATGTGTATTCATAATGTACCAATAAAGATTTGAATTAAAAAAAATAAAAGGCAACAGATTTGTCAAAATAATTGTGTTCTGTATTGCCTTGTTAAAATAAATTTTTGAAATAAATCAGTCTTTAAAAATTCAAATACAAAGTGTATATACAGTTTAGCAAGCTATTTTGGTGAGTTAGTGAAAATAGCTACTTGGCTGCTAACTTAGTCAGCCCTCTGACTAAGAGCACTTTGCTTCTGCTCCCCTGCTTCCAGCCCTTTCCTTAGAAACAATGAGTCACAATGGTTTTTGGTTTAGGATTTTTTTTT
>PVIR01034724.1:0-16952 GCA_004026965.1 Petromus typicus | reverse complement strand
AACTGCTTATTTTATCTTCTATGAATTGTGCTGCTGTAAATACAGGTATGCATGTTTTACTGTGGTATCATATCTTTAACTTTCAGGAAGATGCCTAGAAGGGGAATAGCTGAGTTGAATAGAATTTATAGTTTTAGTTTTCTAAGGATGTGCCATATTTATTTTCATCATGATTGTCCAGTTTATATTTCTACCAACAATGTAGAAGTATCTCCTCCCCATGTAAATGCCAGTACTTGTTATTTGATGTCTTGATGATAGCTGTTCTTTCTAAATTAAGGTGGAATCCCAGTGTTGATTTAATTTTCATTTATGGCCAGAGATTCTGAACATTTTTTTCTTTCATTTCACCATATTTGCTTTTTTTTTTTTGCAAGTGTATATTCATTTTCAGTTACCTATTTTGCATTGGATCTTTTATTTTGTGGGGCCTTTTTTTTTTAAAGTTCTTTCTGTAGTCTAGGTATTAGTCCTCTGACCAAGGAGTAGGAGGCAAAATTTTTTTTCCCATTCTCTAGGTTGCTTCTTAACTCTTAGTTGTTTTCTTTGCTGTGGATAAGCTTTTTAATTTGGTATAATCTCAGTTGTTGATTCTTGGTATAATGTTCTTGTGCATTTGTAGTTCTGTTCAGAAGGTCTTTGCCTATGCCTGTATCTTCAAGTCTTACCTATTTCATTTTCCAGCAGATTGATTCTGTTTTAATATTTAAATCTCTGACCCATTATAAGAGTTTAGTACGTGGAGAGGTGTATGTGTCTCAGTTCAGTCTTCTGCATGTAGATAGCAAGTTTTCCCAGCACCATTTGCTAAAGAGACTATCTTTACTTTAAAGAGATGTTTTTGACCCTTTCATTAAAGATTAGATGACTAAATGTGTCTGGAGTTGCTTCGGCTTGTTCTGGCTCATGTTTCTGTTGAGCAGGAGTGGTGAGAAGTGGGGACCCTTGCCTGACTTCTGATTTTAGAAGGAAAGAGATTGGCTTTTCTCCATTCTATATGATTTTGGTAGAATTTTTTTTTTATAAATGGCTTTTTTCTGGTTAAGATAAAGTTCTACTATGCCCATTTTTCTTTAGAGTTCTTATTATGCGTAGGTGTTGGGTTTTGTCAAAGGCTTTTTCTACATCTGCTGAGATGATCATATGACTTTTGTCTTTAGTTTTTATTTTTAATAATAGTGTATTACATCTATTGAATTGGGTATGTTAATTGTCCTTGGATCCCTGCCATGAAACCTACGTGGTCATAATGTATGATTTTTTTTTTTTTTTTGATGAATTGTTGCAATTCTTTTTTCCCAGTATCTTATGGAGGATTTTTGCATCTGTATTCATTGAAGAAAGAGGTCTGTAGTTTTCTTTTTTATTTGAGTCCCTGGCTGGTTTTAGAATGAAGGGAATGTGGTATGTCAGGAATATACCCAAGAAAGGTACAACTGGGTCAAAAGGTATTTCTTCCTTTAAGATAATTTTTTTCTTATTGTTGTTAATCATGACTGTGCTTTATTTTTCATTTTCATTTAAAATATAAATTCATGCAAAGAGCAGGGAATTAGCCAAATAAATATGGAGTACATATTTTTGGTGAAGAATATACTTAACTGAAATTAAGTATTTATGTGGGGCCCAGGTGTTGGAAGTCTGTTTTTTAAAATGCCTAATCTTAGAAGTTGTCCAGGATAAACTTTTTTAAAGTAAAATTTAAAAATCTAAAGATTATTTTGGAAAAAGGAAATAGTATAAAACACCCAATAAAAATAAATTTGCTGACAAGCCAAATAAAAGCAGAACGAGAATTTTCTACTTGATGAGTTGAGATTTGTGTTGTCAATAAGAGTGACAATGTCAGTTTTGGATCAATGTGATTTTCTGTTCTTAAAAGAAAAAAGTTCTTACTTTCTTAATGATACATTGCTTGGACCACACTAAAACTTCCAACAATCTAGCAGTGCCTAGTAATATCTAAGAGTATTTTATTTTTGTAAGAATTTTGCTTTGTAAACTTGGTTTAGGTTTTTGAGGACTCCTCCTAGTGGTTTGTACTGATTTACATTCCCACCAGTAATGAAAGAGTTCCTTTTTCCTCATATCCTCACTAGAATTCATTGTTTTGTGATAGTATTATATTTTAAGTTATAGAGTAAAATAAATATCCATGAATCTATGCTGATAGGTAATTAAAGAAATGAATGGAGAGGGTTCTTTCTTTTTCATAAAATCATTGTGCGCTTCTGAGGGAATAGAAAATTATTCTTAGGTAAATACCACAGTAATAACTATTATAGATGGGACCTCCCACTAATGGATACTAAATTAAGTCAGAGTTTGAAGAGAAATAGAGTATTTATATTGTCTCAAAGGACCCCCTCTCCCCAGTTTTTGTTTGTTTTGTTTTAATTGCAGAAGAGTTATAGTGGAGAGATCTGGAAGGGACTGCTTAGGCTAGTGGTTAAAGTCAGCATCAGTAATAGCAAGATGTGTTGACATCCTGAATTCCTTGTTGCATTTGTGTAGGAACAGCATCAGGTGGCATCAGCATTTGTGGCTTAGGTGCACATCTTACGGAATTAAAGTACAGTTTCAAAAATTAAGAAATTAAAAATGGAAAAATAATACTGAATTCATAAATAATGCTTTAGTAAACAGACTGATAGGATTCTGCCCATGACCCTACATTGAATATTTATTCCTTTCTTTAGGAGTACCAGGGATTGAACTCAGGACCTTGCACTTGCCAGGTAGACAGGCAGCATTGGTGCTACTGAGCTGTATCTCTAGCCCCTACATTGCGTATTTCAGAATGTTGCTAGGTGAATTTAAGAAGTGTTGCTTAATTTTATTCTTGTTATTAAGTTCTTCATCTATTAATTGGTAATGTTAATTATAATGCAGCTATTAAAAGTTTCTTGAATAATAATTTTATTACTTTTCTCTATTATAGTTAATAAAAATCACCTAAAATTTTGGGAAAGCTTATTTTTCTAACATTCTTTTCACTCTGAGAAAACTAAGAAACCACTTTAATAAGTTTAGACTTTGAGTTTTACTTTATAAACTTTTAAAAAGAGTTGAATGGCAGCTTTTTGAATGTATATTAATAACAGTGCTTTATAGGGCAGGTACTTAAGGGCAGATACTTAAGGTCTCTTCTGTTTTGGAAACTCTTAAATTCCTTTTTTTCTGAATAAAAGAAGTATATAAATATATTGAAGAGATACTGTTTATACTTTTCTATAGATAGGTGAATACATAAGCTTCTGTCTGTTAGTATTATATTACTCTAGTATTAATATGGGCAGTTGAAGATAGTAATTTGCTGTAATAACATATGCATTATAAAAGCAAATTCTTAATTATGTGGTGACACTGATGATTCTTCAAAGCATTTGTTAAAATGAATTAGCATCTAAATTTTATACTTGTCCTTGAAAATAGAACATTGATCCAGGAAAGATCCCAACAATTTAATCTGGTTTCTTTGTGTTAGCAATTTATTGCTTCCTTAATAACTGTTTTACTCTTTATAAAATTAGACTAAAAAATCTTATATTTACTATCTTGGCTAAGTTTAGATAATAGTGTATATGACTTCTCGGATTATTCAATACTTTGATGTAATTTAAATTGGATATGTCACTTCAACTGTTTAAAAGATAATCCTTCCCAAAAAGTGGAAAATTAACATGTCTCAACTTGGCAAAACATGTGAAAAAGCAAACTCTGACTCATAAGATGACTCACGAGGATGAGGTTGGTTTTTTTTTTTTTTTTGTCCAGCTCTTCTTAAGGGGAGGATCTTAAGCAGTAGGAAAAACATTTTAATATAAGATAATGCCAGAAGTTGGAGTTTTTTTTCACTGTTTAACTCATTCTAAGTGCAGATCTCTGAACATACTGAAAACAGTTAATTATGCTAACAAGATTGGTTTGATCTATTTTAGAAATCTCTCCCTAATTTATAGGCAGTTGGTATGTGCTGATATCCGACAGCCTATCTTGTCCATTGATGGCAAGTAGAGGTGCTTGAATAACTGCTTCTGTAGTGACAGTATCAACCAAATAAGTGACTCTCTTTGTTCAACACCTAAAAGAACTTTTTTTTTTTTGTCATTTGTTCTTGAAAGTTAGTATTCTTAAGTTAAATTGGCTTAAAAAAAACGCTTTGGGCTTCAGTTTCCAAGCTAGCCACTTTCAAATAACTTAGATCAGTGATGGTGGATCTTTTAAAGAGACATAAATGCTGCCACATGCATGCCGTATGTTTGCCCTAAGTATGGCTGGCTACCTTAAGTCAGTTCAGGTAGATAGTAAATCAAAGTGTTTAGTGTCTGTGTTACTCATCATTGTGATCCCAACTAGAAAGAAGAGAGGCAGAGAAGGAAGGAATGTTTCCTTACACATTTTACTGGTGTCTCAAAGAAGTTTAAGGTGATTTTTGTTTGCACAGGTTGTGTGTAAGATGATGAATGAAAAGATTATATAGAACTTGTTTTCTCCAAGTCATACTAAAAGAGCTTTTTAAGAAGCTCCTTGACAGTAGGAAATAGGGAGATACATCCTTTCAAATGGGAAGAGAACCAAGAGATAGGAGGAGAGGGGAGAAGCATGGGCAGGAAAGGAAGTAAAAGAATTAAAATGCGTTTATGCATATGTACTGACTGTTCGTGATGACTGAAAGAAATCATTACATAATGAAAATATATACTAATAAAAATATTAACATTTTTTGAAAAACTGTGTTGAGAAAGTAAAATTATTTACTGGCAGTTTGCTTTTCCCTTGAGGAAAGTTTTACGTACTTGTCTGGAACAAGTATAACTACTTTATAATATTTCATAAGATACTCATAACAATAGAAAGTAAATGAATTAAAAATATTCTTTTAAGGGTTTTTGCCAGAGAAAGAGAGCTCATGATCCACACAACTATGAGATAGATAACACCTTTCTTTAATCAGAGAAAAATGGATGTGAGTCTCATAAATGGAATGTTTCACCGTAGGTCTGCCAGTAGATTTATAAGGAAATGTAAATTTATACTATAGCAGAATCGTACACAGAACAGTATAGTTAAGGCCTTGGGGCAAGAGGTTAAGTTTGAAATTAAATTGAAGCTAAATGTTGGCAAAGGCTTAATGCATTTTATCTTGTTTATTGTTCTGAATACACAAGATTTTTTTTTGTTGTTTTATTTTTATTTAGTTATGTTTTTGAGACAGGGTCTCACTTTGTGGTTCAGGCTGGCCCTGAGGTCAGCCTCCAACTCACATCACAGAATCCTCCTTCCTCTGCCTCCCGAGTAGTGAGATTACAGGCATGAGCCACCAGGCCCGGCACTATGGTATGTGGTACTGATTGCTGCTGGGCGTGAGTCTCCACGCCCAGTATTGTATGTGGTTGCTCTTGCAAGACAGGCGCCGGAACCACTGAGCTAAATCACCAGCCCCTATGCAAGATACTTTAAGCACAGGATATAGCAATTAGACTGAATTTACTTTTTAAAAAGATTAATGTTGACATTCTCTATCATTGATTTACATTTCTACCCTCTCAAATTGCTTAACATTATCTAAGACTGCAATGCTAGATTCTTGATAGTAGGTTTCTCCAGGTAACTGTTAGTCTTTGGCAGGTTGAAAGCCAGTTTTTCTACCACCATTTGTTACAGAGGCAATTTTTCCTCCATTGAGGATGTTTGGCTCCTTTGTCAAAGATGATGAGGTGGCTTAGTATCTCTGGATCTTCTAGTCTATTCCACCAAGTTCCCTGTCTTCATAGACAACTTTCTAAACTTGTTCATTGCCCAGCTTTACCAAGTAGAATCTGATAAATAAATTTTCACAAAGAATTATGGTGTTGTCTTTCTCCTGTCATTCCATTAAATGATATTCTTTTTATTCTGAAAGTCTGAAACATTTATAAATAGTACCTGACATTTTTTGAGCACTTGTTTACATACCATATGCAGAATACCTATGAGAAAGTTGTGGATTGTGTTCTGAAGTAGAAATATAAATAAATTAACAAAAACAAATTGTAAGACTTTCATTATATCCCTTTCACAGGAACAAGATAATATTTTACAGTGGAAAACAGAAATAGATTTAAATGCTTCGTCTTTGCTATCTATTTTACCTAGAGGAGAAAAACACTTTAATAGGGTACAAAATGTTTTGTGATGTAATTATGAAGTATATGTTTGAATTTTGATCAGATTATCTTATATATTTGAATATATATTTAAACTAGATGAATCTTTTAGTAAATCAGCATAAAGGAGTTTTCTTATATAGTACTAGAAATGTGTTCCTGAAAACCCTTACATGCTACAAAATCACATACATGCCTAGGAAAAATCTGAGTAGGTTTATCACTGATGTTGCTTCATGTTGTAACAAAGCACTATCAAAAAATAATGAGTTTTAAAAATACAAGTGCAAATTAACTCTAGAATTTATGATAAACACCATAGCTTATCACTTACAAGCCATAGACAGTTATTTTCAGGTATGTGTTTTTGAGATCATTTACTTCAGTAGAAACTAATTTTGTGAAAAATTTATTGATGACACCTGTGTATAGCCACCTTCATCAGTGGTAATTTTGAGGATAGAGGTAAAAAACAATAAATTTTTCTTAAAGATTTTTTTTT
Organism: Petromus typicus; assembly: GCA_004026965.1. NCBI lineage: Eukaryota > Metazoa > Chordata > Mammalia > Rodentia > Petromuridae > Petromus > Petromus typicus. The sequence goes on along the minus strand of PVIR01034724.1, from coordinate 10,301 downwards.
TGGTATATTAGGATTCTCTTTTTAGTTTGAGAAAACCTGTTTCGGGCCTCTTCATAACATACAGATGATCCTGGACTATTTGAATTTTGATCTTTTTCCTGGATTAGTAACATGCAACATAATACCATCAAAATTGCATGCAGAGCAGTGAGTTGCACTTTCTAGTTAGCCATGTGATTGATCAAAAGGGTAAATTACTAATACTGTACAGTGTACTCTGTTGCCAGTTGATTTTTATAAATACATGAGTAAATTATATGAGTGGTTCAACATTTTATTTATAAAATAAACTTGGGTTACATAATTTTCTTTAACCATTAACTTAGGTTCTGATCATGTTTAAGGTAGATGAGGCTAAACTATGTTGTTTGGCAGGTTTGTGGGTGTGTTACATGCATTTTCAACTTGCAGTATTTTCAGTTTGTGATGGATTCCTTGCCAGGTAACTCCATTGTTAATGGAAGAGCGTATGAACTGGAAAAATCTGTGAAAACTGTGAAATTTCTGTTGACATTCTTCCTATTATGTAGATATGAATTCATATTAGAACTCTTGTAGCTGTACATATATAATGTTCTATTTTTTACATTTTAAACACATTTGATTGATTGATTTATTGCAGTACTAAGGATTGCAGTACTAAGTATTGAACTTAGTTAAAACCTTGCACTTGCCAGGCAGGTACAGTGTCATTGAGCTACATTTCTGGCCCTTTTTATTTATTTTTTGAGAGAGAGGGTCTCACTGTGTAATTCAGGCTGACCTTGAGCTCACTGCTGTGTAGCTTAGATTGGCCTTGTCCTCAGGATAATCTTCCTGTGTCAGCTTCTCCTGGGTGCAGGGATTACGTGTGTGTGCCAGCAGCACACTGGCTAATTTTTATTCTTACAATAAGGATGCCATATATTTTTGCCCTCTAACGTTTTAGCATGAAATATACATGCTAATGAGCAATATAATTCTTACCTTCTTCATTTTCTTTTTAAAAAGATGAGTTGTTGCCCTTAATTTTGTTACGTATTAATATGCATTATTTCCAATAAGCCATAATCAACATTATGTGAATTAGTGTGATATTTGAAGGGAATGGATAATAATATAATTTAAGGGGAAAAAAGTCTTTTAAGAACGCAAGAGACCTGATAGTAAATTTTCAGAGTAGTGTACTTATAAACTAATGAAAGTATTTCTTAAATTGTTCCATTAGTTTTTTCTTTTAAAGTTGAGGTGAATTTTGTTAGCTTTTCCAAGTAAGATTTGTATAGTAAATATTGTGCTTCAGTTGCTTATACTTGAAGGTAGTATGAAGATCTTAGCCAAAACTGAGAGAATATTTAGGGCAACTGATCACATTGCCTCCAGAGAAGGGAATTGCATATCGTGTGTTGAGATGGGAGGGAAACTTTTGAATAACCTTGGAATTTTAAACCATGAACTTAAAGAAAAGATAAATGAAGATTCACAGAATGAAATAAAAATAAAGGTGCTTTAGTGTAGAGCAGAGATTGATTTAGTTTGTCTAGCAGGATCTTTGTGATCAGCTAAGCATTGTCATTCTTGGGATATCCTGTAACCCCCATGATCCGCTTAGTACTGTCATTCTTGGGATATCTGGGTACTCAGCAAAGAGTTAACTGTATATTATGGCTAGAGCAAACAAACAAAAAGGTAACTCAGTAAAATATTGTTTCACTTTTTCTGTTAGAAGTAATTAGTTTGCAGTATTATATAAAATCAAATTGGAAATTACACTGTTGGCTAAGTGCTGGAGTTTTTTCTCTATAACCATTATATATTATTGTTTTAAAACTCTTGCTCCTTTTTTTGTTGTTGGTTTTCAGTTGATGCTGATGAAATTAAAAGGCTAGGGAAGAGATTTAAGAAACTCGATTTGGACAATTCTGGGTCTTTGAGTGTGGAAGAGTTCATGTCTTTGCCTGAATTACAACAGAATCCTTTAGTACAGCGAGTAATAGATATATTTGACACAGATGGGAATGGAGAAGTAGACTTTAAAGGTAAGAAAGTTCTTGTTTTATAAATCAACAAGCTAAAGAATTTATGTGTAGTCATAGTTCTATATATAAATGTGTGTGAAACTTTAAGTTTTTCTTAGTTATTGTTATTTAGTGATACTATAATAAAAGATAATGTTAAAACTTCAAAATCTGTGATATATATTTCATAGTGGACTAAAACACTTTACTTTTTGGTTCATAAATGTTCACGGTGTCTTTTAGGCTAGTTTCTACCCAAAAAGAGATTTTTTTGTTTCTAGGAAATTATTCTTGTTTTAGGGCAACTTACAATAATTAGAAGCTATATTTTAAAAAAACACTTTTTCACCTTTTTCAGAATGAGCACTGTGCACTAAGAAGTGAAAATTACAGAAATTAGGGATATGGAGTTATTACAGAACAAAATTAATTTATTATGTTAGTATAGGTTTTACAAACACATTGAATAGTGCCTTTGCTAATACATGCTATATTAATTTAACTTTTCTGTAAGTAAACATCTCATTTTACTAATAATTGTCAGCAGGTTTGTTATATTAGTTTCAGAGCTGAATTACTAGTAAAGGGATCTTTAATTATGATTTACTTCAGATAGTAAAGAGAAATGAGTATTCTGCATGAGACTTCTAACTAAATGACACTGAATTTTGGAACAAATCCAAAATTATTTTTGTATAACAATTTATAGTTTTCATTTTAATCATTCTCTAAGAAGAAAGAGTTACATAGCTTACAACAATACATAGTTACAAGAATATTTCTGAGTGTTATAGTTTGCAGTACGTAACAATGTTTATCCAAATAGATTAACCTCGGTGAACTCCAAGAAAACAATATCTAGAATCTTGTTTGTAGAGGTTTAAAATATGCCATGTTTAATTTTTAGTGCTGTTAGAAATACTTTGTTTTGTAAAGAAAATATCTGTGTGTGGGTATGTAAGGTAAACTGTTGGATTTTCTGTGTGAAAAATTGAAAGAGTTTATAAAGTTATAAAGAGTTTTAACTCTGTTTCAGAATTCATCGAGGGAGTCTCGCAGTTCAGTGTCAAAGGAGATAAGGAGCAGAAGTTAAGGTGTAAGTATTTTTTGCCTCTGATTCATACTCCGTCTTAAACTATAACCATTCCAATACTACATTGTAGACTTCTCTTAAAGTGTTTAAAAAGTTTCTTTTATTCCAGATCCTTATATATAACAGTAATTTTATATCCTGTTGAGAATTCTTTAGGTCATTTGCAACTAATATAGTTGAATATTATGTCATTGTTTATTGAGACAGTGTCTTACTATGTAGTCTATTTAGGCTGACCTTGAACTCAATATGTAGCCTAGGCTTGCATTAAATTTGGAGTGGTGATCCGTCTGCCTTAGCCTCCTGAGTGCTGGGATTTACAGGTATCCACCACCATGCCTGCCACTGTTACTGTTTATAGTTGTGTAGAAGAAAAACATTTTTTTTTTCTGAAAACAGCCGTATAAACTTTGATAAGAGGTTTTATTTTATTTTTCCTCTCAAATGAAAATGGGAAGAAATGTTCTAAACAACCTGAGAGGTTGGAACTGTTACCATCTTTAGTTTTGTGTAAGGTTAGATAATGTATCCTGTGCTACACTGTTAGATCCTTTCAGTCTTGACTCTATAACTCATAGATTTAAATAACTGTGTTAAACTATGCCTCAGGGTAGGGTAGTATTTAGGAAAGAGAATCCTTATAGTCATAGTATTAGATGGTTAGCAGTTTCATTTTTCTTTCTCTGGAAGTATTCCCATGTGATTGCCTTATAATTATATTGACTTTCCTCTTTCTCAGTTGCTTTCCGTATCTATGACATGGATAAAGATGGCTATATTTCCAATGGAGAGCTCTTCCAGGTGTTGAAGATGATGGTGGGAAACAACCTGAAAGACACACAGTTACAGCAAATTGTAGACAAAACTATAATAAATGCAGATAAGGATGGAGATGGCAGAATATCCTTTGAAGAATTCTGTGCTGTAAGTACAAAAGAACTAGTTCTTCCATTGTTTGTGTTTTAAAAAGCCTCTTAATAGGAAATTTCTTGAAGGTATATACCTTAAAAATTTATATACCCAATTTTTAAAAATTGCCTCACAAAGTTTAGAAATGTGTTAACTGTAAATAATGCACAGTTATTAGTTTCAAAAAATATTATGTATGCCAGACGTGCTATAAAAAACTTTTTAAAAAAGGATCAATATTTGTAGGCATTCACTGATAAAATGCTGCAAGAATGGAACTAGTAACTTATTTATTGTTGATACCCCTAAATTGCAGGTAGGTTATTAAGGTTTTTTTGTTTGTTTGTTTGGTTTTGGGGTTTTTTTTTTTTTTTTTTTTTTTTGAGACAGGGTCTCGCTTTGTAGTTCAGGCTGGTCCTGAGCTCAGCCTCAAACTCACATCACAGCAATCCTTCTGCCTCTGCCTCCCAAGTGCTGGGATTATAGGTGCGAGCCACCACGCCTGGCACTGTGGTGTGTAGTACCGATTGCTGCTGGGCTTGAGTCTCTCTTTCCAGTATCGTATGTGGTTACCGGGGGGATCAAACCTGGGCCTTTGCGCTTGCAAGACAGGTGCCAGAACCACTGAGCTAAATCCCCGTCCCAGTTATTAAGGTTTAATGTGGGAAATATCAACTACAAATACCAGAAAGTTTTTCTTGAGGCTACAAAAGTGGAAAGCCCCTGTCCATCCTAAATTTGCCTGCCATAATATGAACATGGTGATTCACTCCATCCTTTTCCAAGCTATCAATGTATAATTTTTTGGCATTGGGACAAGGCTGTATGCAGAGGTGAGGACTGTAGTTATGGGAGACCTAGAAAACTTAACTCAGATAAAGTGGGCAGGGTTGTAGCTTCTCTTTATTTAGTCCCTTTCTTCAGTAGATCTGGGGATTTGGTTCCACTGGTTGTTTCCAAATGGGAAAGCAGCCACTCAGCTTCATTTCTCTACTTCTGCTCATAGCAAAGATAGTAGCTTTTGATGTATTACAAGGATTTGTAATTACCAGCTAGAAATACTAGAGAATGTGGAAGTATCCAAAGCAAAGGTAGTAAAAGGTTTAAAATTTTTCATTCAGTCCTGGCTGGATTCTTCTATAAGAAGGGTTTTTTTTAGTTAATTTAAATCACAGAGGGGATACCAGGTCACTTTTGTTAATTGTATGTTATGTAGGTCCTAGAATGTAATTTTGGCATTTCAGTGCAAATTCATACTTTCCTCACCATTTTCCATCATTCCAAGGGAACACTGATCCTTTCACAAAGCAGGGTGATCTGTGAATTTTGAAGAGCAGGTTACATCTCTTTGGAAGGATTAACAGGTTTGAGACTGCACTGCTGCTGAGTGGTGCTGCTCCAGTATTTTATTATCCCTTCCTTCTCCAGCATTACCAAAGATCCTGGAAGGGTTATCGGGGAATGACATGTGACACGTGATCCACCAGGCAGTGGCATTGTAGATGGAAGCCAGTTTTTTTTTTTTTTCCAAGTACATGTTCTCAGTACATAATGGCTCTATTCATCCAGAGAAGTTGGTACATACACATAATTCATCTTAATTCTTTCAATGTCTCCCTCAACTTAGCAGCCGGTTTTTGAAAGAAGTAAAGAAAAGATGTCAAACCTTGAAGGAATAAAGTAAGAGGGTAGGGGTGAATATATATGAAGACTTGCATTTAGTAAATATTAAATATGTCATACACCAGACTTAGTGAAAGGAAATCAGAATACATGTAAAAATGGTGCTATTTTCTGCACTAAAGACAGAAGGTAAGCTTTGTATTTGTTTTCCAGTACGTATAACAAATTGTCCTTATATTTTTGAGAGGCATAGTTTTTAAATGGAGAATATATATATATATATTATATATATACATAATATATATATATAATATATATGTATATTAATATATTTCTAAACATTGATTTGGTTTGCAGTACTGGGGTTTGAACTCATGGCCTCCCACATACTAGGCATGTACTTTACCACTGGACCTCATCCCCACCATCTAAACACTGATAAAGGCCAAAATTTTGTCTCCAGTATATTCTTTTAATTATGACTTCTGAAGGTACAAGAGTGAGAGAGAGAAAAATTACTTTAAAAGAATATGTACTGTGTGTTCTAGATTTTTTCAGAGTGCTTAATACATAAATAAATCTTTAAAAAATTTTTATTAAATTTGTGATGCTTGACCTTGAATCCAAGACTTCCCTTCTGCTAGACAAGCACTTTACCACTGAGCCAATATATCCCCAGCTCTTTGTACTTTATTTTGAGACAAGGTCTTGATAAATTGCTCAGTTGGCCCCAGGCTTGGGATCCCTCTGCCTCAGTCTCCTGAACAGCTGGGATTATGCTGTGCACCATCGCAACCAGCTAAGTAAATATTGTAGGCGATTAGTGACCGTACTAAATAGGATGACTGAACACATGCATTTGTTTTTGCTTTTCAAACTTGAATAAAATAAAAGGATTAATAAACAAAGGTTATGAACCCACAAGGACAAAATGAATAGCAGAAAAGATAGCAACTGATTTTGGCTATTTAGAGAGTTGGTTGTAAACTAACCTATACATTGAATCTTTGAATAGATTCAGAACTGTATATCACCTTGAAAATAGGGGAAACAACTTTGTTTATAATGCAGAATCCTTGGAAGGCTGAGAACTTGGTGGCATGAATAACAGGATGAAGATGAGGCTAAAACAGGAGAATTGGTAAATGTCTGTTTTGAAAAAGTCACTGGGACACTAAATCTGCTTCCGTTCTCTGGTTCATCTGGGAAGTGTTCCCACCCACTTACAAGTGAGCACTGGGGAGTTCTAGAATGGAAAAAATGAGGTCAAGATAGGGGTGAGGTATGTTGGGAGACTAAGTAAGAATACACCTTTCTGCATATCTGTAGTCTTCTTCCTGGACCTGATTCCCTGGCATTGGGACTTACATGCTCTCTAGGCAAGAGATAGAAAAAGTTTCCTATAGAAAATCATATCTGTCCAATGTGGTCCCACCAGATAACTCAAAATGTACTTGAAATCTCTAGCTCCATTATATACACAAAGTTTCCATTGCCCTTTCCACAGAGGTAGAACAAGGATCACAAAACATAGGAGGAAAAACTCTTTATCATGGAACATAAAAACCAAAACAAATCCAGAAAAAGAAAGGAAGAAATAGGTTGGCAGGCCAATAGAAACTGTGAAAATGAAAGCCTATCATTGTTACACTAGTAGATATAATTGATGTACTGAATTCTTAGAATCACAATTGAATACCATACAAAAGGAATCTTAGGAACTTAAATTTAGAGATTCAAGCTGGGTAGGCATGGTGCCTGTAATCCCAGCAATAAGGAGGCTGAGGCAGGAGGATCTTTGAAAATTCAAGGCCAGCCTGAGATACATAGTAAGACCTTGTCTCAAAAAAAAAAATTCTTTTTAGCAGCTGTACCACCTGAATGCCAAGAATTGCAGAAAGAAAATGGAGGGGGGGAAAATCATTAATGATGAAACTTCAGAAAGTACTTAAGAACCAAAAGTAATATAGTTCCTGATTGAATTTACTGAGTATTTGAGTCCATTCTTGTCACTTGGACAAAATACATGAGATTGAAAGCTTAGAGGAGGAAAAATTTAATTTGGCATACAGTTTCAGAGGTTTCAGGCTGTGGTTGGCTTGTTCCATGGTAGAACAGTGACAGAGCAAAGCAGTTCACTTTGTGGCAGCAGGCAGTAGAGCATAGAAGCAGAATCCAGTGAGATACATGCCTGGAGGCAGGCCCCAGGGGTCCACCTCCAGCTGGGCTTCCCCTCAGGCATAAGGGCACACTCCACTGTGAACACCAGTGGATTAATCCATTAATGAGCATAAGCACCCGAGAGATCCAGTCATTTCTCCAGGAGTCTCCTAATCCAGATGGGTGAAAATTAGGATTAACCAGAACACTTATTATCCAGTATAGTATTTTAAAATTGGGATGTGAGCATGTTACCATGTAATTGAGAACAGTAGAACAAAGAGACAAGTCTACAGAGCTAGAACAGTAAAATGGAAGCATAGAAGAGGTGCTTAATACAAAGTCAAGAATCGCAGTGGTGAGGTGGGGATTTAGCTCAGTGGTTCTTGCAAGTGCAAGGGCCCTGGTTCGATCCCCCGGTAACAATACTGGGTGTGGAGACTACTGTCTGCCAGCAGTCAGTATCACACACCACAGTGCTAAGCGTGATGGCTCACACCTGTAATCCCAGCACTTGGGAGGCAGAGGCTGGAGGACTGCTGTGATGTGAGTTTGAGGCTGAGCTCAGGGCCAGCCTGAACTACAAAGCCAGACCCTGTCTCAAAAAAATTAAAAAAAAAAAGAATCGCAGTGACACCAGATTGCTTAGTAGTAAAGTCAGAAACCAGAAGATATAGTATAGGAGAATTACTTTTGCAATTCTGAGAAACCTAGTTATTTCCAATCCAGAAATCTCTACAAGCATAAAATAATAGAATAAGACAACTTTTAGAAAAGGCCTTCCTTTTTTGGAAATTAATGGAAGATGTGCCATGACGATAAATTAAAAAAGAAAATAGTGAGGGTTCCAGGAAGAGGAGGTTCCAGTCTGAAAGGAGACCTGCAGGATGATCATGGAGAGATGCAGAGACTGGAGGCTCTGATGGTGGCAGGTGGCGATGCTCTGAGGGTGTCTTCAAGACAACAGAGTCAAATTAAGTAGTACATTTATTTGAGTGTGTTCTGGACAAAAGTTTAGATTGGACTTAATGATATTTGAACACCTACCAAAAGACTTGATCAGATACGTATTCACTATGTCAAAATAAATGTATGGGAAAGAAAAAAAATAAATGTATGGGAAAGAAAAAGTAACAGTATGCAGCTTTGTTCAGCAGTGCCTTTTTTTTTTTTTTTTTTGAGACAGGGTTTCACTCTTTGTAGTTCAGGCTGGCCCTGAGCTCAGCCTTGAACTCAGCAGTCCTCATGCCTCTGGCTCCCAAGTGCTGGATTACAGGTGTGAGCCACCATGCCTGGCATGTGGTTCTGATTGCTGTTGGGCATGAGTCTCCATGCCCAGTATTGTTGTATGTGGTTACCCGGAATGGAATCCAGACCCTTGCACTTGGAAGGCAGGTGCCAGAACCACTGAGCTAAATCCTCGGCCAGTGGTGCCTATATTTTATATAGTTACAGTAATGTCGGATGGCTGAACTCCTGTCTTGTCAAAATAAAAATAACCTTTGGAAAAGTGTAAGGGATGGGAAGTAAGTTATATGGAGGGGAGAAGTGTGTGTGAAAGCAGAATCATCTTCTGTAGTGGAAAGTGGATGGATATAGTTAAAGCTTTTTTTAAAAAAATGGGGATATTGTTTCAGGACCTGAAGGTCATTACTGAAACCTGAAATTTTTAAGCAGTCATCTCTTTGAAAAGAAATAGAGGTTGAGTAGCAAACCACTCGTTTCATAATAGGCCTTGAAGAATTGATTTTATGCTATATTTTTAATTTTTAAAAATAGTTTAAAAATAATGTATATGCCATTGGGTACAAGAACATGGATTAATCTCACGAACAGTGTTGAATAAAATAAGCTGGTCTGAAAGATTCCATTTACACAGTTTACAGATACAACTAACCCATGGTGGTATAAGCAGGAATAGTTGCACATGCGCGTGTGGGTGCATGTATGTCCTGGAGTTGAGGGGAATGAAAGATGCCTAGACGGGAGCCAAGACTTCTGGTAATGACGTTGCTGGTTACAAGGTATTTCATTTATGGAACCCATCAAGCTATGGACATGTATGACTCTTACACTCTTTACATAGAACAGATTCTTGCTGTATTTGTACATTACCATGCCAGTATTCCCTGAGATGTATAAAACCTCATGAAAAAATAGTGTGTAGAAGATTTTATTCATTGGGGATTTTTTATTGCCACCTAGAATAGGCTGATAGAAAAAGCCCATATTTGGTTTTTGAGGACAATTTTTATGTTACGTCTGGTTATCATATAATGTTAAAGTATAGAGAAGGAATCAAGACAAGACAGGAATCAGAGCAAGACAAATCCTGCCCATGGCCTGAAGCTTTTACATTTTTTAAGAGTTTTACTTAAAAAGAAAAGAAAGAGGGCCGGGGAGTTAGCTCAGTGGTTCCGGCACCTGTCTTGCAAGCGCAAGGGCCCGGGTTCGATTCCCCGGTAACCACATAGCAATACTGGGTGTGGAGACCCACACCCAGCAGCAACCAGTACCAC
>PVIR01034723.1:0-17004 GCA_004026965.1 Petromus typicus | reverse complement strand
GCAAGTGTAAAAAATAAAATGGGTTTTCAAAGACAATAAGAAAATCATGTAACATCTTATTACTCATTTTCATGCGTTGATTGTATGTTGAGATACTACTTTGGATGTACTTGTTGTCTTATTCACTTTCCTGTTGCTTGAACAAAATTCCTGGTATCCAAAAATTAAAGGTGGAGAGGTTTATTTTGCCTTATGGTTTTTAGAGAATTTAGTCCACAGTTGTCTGGATCCAAGGAAGAAGGACATGGGAGAAAAGTCCGGCAGGGGAAATACACTCAAGTCCTAGTGCCCAGGAAGTAGAGTGTGAAAGGAGGAGCTGAGAAGAGAGACACTCCTTTCTAAGCCATGCTCCCAGTGACCCAACTTCCAACCAGGCACCACTTCCTAACAGCACATCCAGCTCTAGATTCATCAGCAGGTTAATCCCCCCAAATTCCATGATCCAATCAATTTCCAAACACCCCACCTCTAGACATGAGATTTGGGTGTGTGGGGGGGACATTCTGCATCTAAAACATAATAATATGTGTTGAGGTAGCTTTTATTAAGTTGCTTATTTATTTATTTATTTATTACACATGGGAAATTATATTACTGCTGTTTGATTTTGTAATAGAAGCCATTTTTTCTAGGGAGAAAGGAACCCTTCCCATTGTTGGTGGGAAAGCAAACTAGTACAACCACTGTGGAAATCAGTGTGGAGATTCCTCAAAGAATTTTGACTAGAGATTCCATTTGACCCTGAAATTTCCTTGCTAATATATACATGAAAGAATGGCAAGAATCATAACACAGCAACATATATGCACCCATGTTTATAGCAGCTCACTTTGTGACAGCTAAATCTTGGAAACAACCAAAATGCCTATCAACAGGAGATTGGATAAAGAAGATGTGGTTTCTTTTTAAAAAAATAAAATGGAGTACACCTCTGCCATTAAGAATGTTGTATTTGGGTCATTTATGCTCAATTGTATGTGCCTTTAGGACATACTCATAAGTGAAATAAACAGGACACAGATATGCAAATACCGTATCATTTTTCTAGTATGAGAAGCTGAAGCTGTAAGTGAGTTCAAAAATGCATGATAGGAATTGTGAAATAGGAAGACGATGTTCAAAAGGAAAAGGGAAAGGGTGGGTAGGGGAAAGTAAAGAAGAGCAAGAAAAAGTTGGATATAAAACAAACAACACAGTTTATATATATGGGGGGTGGGGTTGTAGGGAGGGCAGGAAAGTGGGGAAAAAATGAGAATCAAGATATGTCGGGCCGGGGATTTAGCTCAGTGGTTCTGGTGCCTGTCTTGCAAGCGCAAGGACCCGGATTTGATTCCCCAGTTAACCACATACAATATTGGGTGTGGAGACTCACGCCCAGCAGCAACCAGTACCACATACCACAGTGCCGGGCGTGGTGGCTCACGCCTGTAATCCCAGCACTCGGGAGGCAGAGGCAGGAGGATTGCTGTGATGTGAGTTTGAGGCTGAGCTCAGGGCCAGCCTGAACCACAAAGTGAGACCCTGTCTCAAAAAAGCAAAAACAAAAACAAAAACACAAACAAAAAGATGTGTCACATACTGGTGCAAATTCTCAATGTTGAATGTGATCATAGTGTGTGTATAACATGTACCAATAAGATTAATTTAAAAATTATATTCCTAGACAACACTGCTAGATTCTAATTACTGAAAACCCCAACCATGGGTCTCAGTTTCCTGAAAGGCAATATTAGGCAAGCAAGAGGGAGAAAACAAAAGATATAAGAACAAGATTTAAAGGTGGATCTTGACTGGTCCCTGGGGCTGTAGTCAACAAAGAAAAAAGGCAGCAAGATGTCCAGTGTTTATTGATTGTGAGGGAGGGAAGGAGAGTAGGGGAAGCTTTGAGACCTCTGGTGACAGAGCTTGAGGCATCTGCTGCTACCACACCCAAGGGTGTGGATGAGCAGTGCTGTTTATCTCGCTAGAGAGAATAATCAGGTACCAAGAGTTGGTCGTACTTACCCAGCAGTCCATCAGGTCAGCCAGGGAAGCCATAACTCAGGGGAGAAATAACTGAATTGGGGTCAAACTGACCCCTGCTAGAAGTTCAGTCAGCAAGACCCTACCACTTCACAGGCCAGGACTTAGGTCTCTAGAGCACCCATCGGCAGAGGAGCTATGCTTGCTCAGCTCTGCCATCTGTCATGCCCACATGAGTCATGTAAGGCTTTGGTCAGACTCCTAATATAATACAACTTATTATGGGGAAGCAAGAATCAGTGCCACTTGTACCCCACTAATACTGGGCCAGCACTATCTGATACAGAAGGATTCCTGAGGACAAGGAACTGTGTTTCCTCAGTAACCAGAACAGTGTCTGCATCAAGGTAAATATTTAACAATTGTGTGTTGGCTGAAATGTATGTAATGGCATAAAGGAAAGAAGGGGATATAGACAGAATAATTAAGTGGGGCCTTAAAACCTATGGAAAAGTACAACTCTTTGGGTGGAAATGTATATGGAGAGGTGAACTGTGTGCACCAAATTTTCTGCCAGTGTTGGAACACTGTTTTAGTTACTTTCTCATTTCTGGAACAAAATACATGATACTCCTCCCAATTTAAAGGAGATAAGCTTTATATTGGCTCGCAGTTTTTTTAGAGGTTTCAGTTCTCAGGCACCTGGATGCAAGTCAGGAAGCCATGACAGAGGAGAAAAAAAATCCATGGCAGGGAAAGCAAGAGGCAGCAAGACTCCCTCCTTCCCTTTTCACTCTGTCTAGGCTGTAAGTCCATTGGTGGATGCCATTCACTCCCGAGTGGGTCTTCTCTCTTGGGTAAATCCATCATCCACACCCAGAACTTTGATAAACCAATCAGAAGACTAATCCAGTATCACAGCTGTGACCCAGTCACCCCCAAAAGCTTCACCTGTGAGTGCATGAAGCTTTGGGGGAGCATCTAAATATAAGCTATAATTAACACCATCTTTACATTTCTTGTTATATAGCTCCCCTTCTCTACTAGAAAACAGTGGCTGGGAACCTAGCTCCGCAAGAAAGCATCTGCCCCTGATTAGATCCTCGTGTGCTTCAACATTCTCCACTGCTTGGTCTTGGGCCACAGATTTTTAAATCCCAGTAGCTCCTCCTTGGTGAGAAACAAATTAAGTTTCTTTTGCCTTTTTCCTTGATGGTTCCCTTTTGAAATCTGTTTGTGTTTAGCTCTGATAAGTTTTACAACATATTTTCATGATCTTCCTGGATTTGGGGTTAGTTATTTCCCTTGGCAGTACTGCTTCCCAAACTCCAGTCTCTGGCTGCAACACTCCGTACCTGTCCTCTCTCGCACTGCAGCCCAGGCCTCCTGGGTGTCTTCTCAGCCTTTGTGTTGCTCTTTCTTTACGGTCATTCTCACACTCTTTTACATTCAATGTAGAACTTTTTGCTTAGTACTCCAAACACCATTCCTATTTGAGAATCTCCTTCATATAGTTGCATCTAAGTAGAAAATGTCTACTTACTTTATAAATCCAGGTAAACAATCACCTCCTCTGTAAGCAAGCTAAAGGAACTTGGAACCCCTGTTGTTCCAATGAGCAACACTGATCTGTTTTATAATTAGTCTGTGATCAGATGGCGAGTAGGACCTACCACTCTTTGTTTCTATCTCTCCAGGACTTACGTTCATGTCCAGAACTGAGCAGAAACTAAGTAAATAGCTTTAGAAGTGAAAGGTCTGCATGGATTAAGTATGACAAAACTATGGTGAAAGATTAAAATTTTAATATGTATGTATACATTGCCATCGATCACCCTCGAAGTACTTCCCCTCGCATCAATCACTCCTACCCTCTTGCCAATTTCTGAAGCAGTTCTGGAAGTCCTCTTCTGTGGCTGTCTTCAGTTTTGCTGTTGTGGCTGTCTCAGTGTTCAGAATCAATTCAAAATATGGTCATTTTGACTTTGGGGAAGAGGCAGAAGTTGCATATGTCAGATCCAATGAGCAAGATGGATGAGGACACATCACAATGTTTTTTTTGAAATTCAAATCTTTATTGGTATATTATAAATACACATCATCATTGCCTTCAACATTGAAAGTTTGTACTAGAATATGACACAACTTGATTCTCATTTTTCCCCTTCCCCCACCCACCCTGCAACCCCACCCCCTGTATACATAAGCCTTGTTTCTTTTTTTTATTACTATCACATTCTTTTTCCCCTTGTTATTTATCTCTACACCCTTTTTCCTTTTAAATATTTTCTATTTCACAATATCAACTATATATTTTAGAACTCATTTACATCTTTGTTTTCTCATATGAGAGAAAAGATATGATATTTACACATCTGTGACCTATTTATTTCACTTGTGAGGATGTCCTGAAGGTACATCCATTTGAGTATGAATGACTCAATCTTATTTTTAATGGCAGAGTAATACTCCATTCTATAAAATTTTAAACTTCACTGTACATTTTGATTACACATTGTACTTCTAATTACTAAATATAATTCATTTTCATTTGATTTGTAAATGTATACTTCCTTTCCATGGACTGACAGATTTGCAAGCATGGACTGGCCTTTCCTGGTGGTAAGGCACCCCAGACAAGTGACTTACAGCACGCACACCATGAAGTGTTCCATAGTGGTGCATTTTAATTTCCGTGTCACGGTCAGATGTAAATTCCTGGCCTTAAGTGACTACTGTCCTTGTTGTGGGTTCCTACTCTTTGTTCTGTTTTTTAGCTTCTGTTAGCATATTTTTCTATAAAAACTTATCCCAAAATCTTTGCATGTAAGATAAAATTTATGGTCTTATTACTTGGAAAAAAATTGAAAAAAAATTTGTTCATGGCTCAAAGTTACTGGACAGCTTGCAGTTTTCTTTTTTCATTATAGCACACTAAAACCAATTTATTTTTTCAGTAAAAACAAATTCAGTCATTATGAATCCCACTCTTGTCCTTTTCAGTGAAGACAATAATCTGAGATGCTATCTCTTTTCCTAAATTAGAATAAAAAATTGTAGGCAAGTTGCCATTGGGTTACCATGGGTTTCTTTTGGCTAGAGCTTTCAGATCTCTTTTCCTTCATGAAATTATAAACATTTTCTCTTTTCTCATTTAAAGGAATGCCTTTTAGTCAATTACTTGCTAAGAATCAGACTACTGGATATTTAAATATCATTAAATAAACATCACAGGGTTGATCTATGCATAAACATCATGAGTTCCCTTCTCTTAGTCCATACTAACATAACCCTAATTTAATTCCTGGAAGGAATGTGATCAGTCCCAGTACTGACCAGTATAAATGAATCATGGCTTTATGCCTCTCCTTTGCCAGATAATTGCTTCCTCTTTCTCTTGGATGTGAAGAGCAGAACTTATTTCAGTGAGCTCAAGGAAAGCAAGCTAAGGGAAAGACTTTCTTACTTGTTTTTTTCCTATATATGTTATTTCCTAAATGTGTATGTGTGTGTGTGTGTGTGTGTGTGTGTGTGTGTATACAAATATATATACAACTATATATCATTATATAATTCATGTATAATTTTATATATTATTATATCTTATATATAAAATTACACAATTATATATATGTATGATGTTTTTCTTCTGCCTAAGCATGTGTCACATATGGCTTCATAAATCAAACTTGCTTCCATTGGCATTTCATCTGTATTACATTCTCTGCCATCTAAGATCTCAGAGAAGTTTGTCTTTGCATTTCTAAGCAGTAGCAGGTGGTCTCTAAGCCTATCTAGCATTATGGTGATATTTTACTCTCTTTTCCCATTGCATGACTATCTCTTTGGTTAAGAATAGCATTCTGATAGAAACAGAGAATGTGCCTCTGAGAAGGACAGTGATCTGGTTAACCTTTAGCTCTTCATCTTTGCTTAAAGAGATGCCCAACTAGTACAGCTACTCATCAGACAAGCACAAACACATGATGTCACTGGCCAGCTGACCGGGGGACAAACAAGAAGGAACCCCCTGAACTAGTCAGAAGACCTCTGTGTGATTGGTGAGCATCTAGAAATGGTGTACTGAGAGGCCCTGCCTAGAACAGAGCTGTGAGAGATGTCAGTGGAGAGTGGTGAGTATAGACCTCGCACATGCTACGTCCAGACTTTCTGAGGCTCATATTTGTCTCTACCACTCAGAAAAGTGACAGAGAAAGTCTGCACATCCATTATATGTGGATATCTGCACTTTGACCTTTTCTCCTAATTCCCAGAAGCTGGTCATCTGATCTTATGCAGAAGTGAGCAGTTGTGGGTATGGAAAATATTCCTTATACACAAAAGGAAAATTCATTCTTGGGGTTTCAGGTAGTCTTGATGGGAAACAGCTGGCCAGCAATGCTATAGGAGAATCATCAATATTTTTGGTATTTCAACCAGAATCCGTGCTCACATCCTGGAGGGCAGCATTGTGCCCACTGGCTCCTCTGCCTTTCTGCTGGACTCCCAGTTCTCATGCATGAAGATGACAGCTCTGTGAAGGTCTATCACGTACAACCTGCCGACCCACCTGACGTACTAAGTGGCCATTCCCCTGTGTGCTGAACATCATATTTTGTTTTGATGACCTTAACTTTATTTTCAGTTCATCTGACAAAAGTGTAAAAGTTTGCAGTCTTGGAACATTTTGCTCTGTTATTCACCTCTCTGCAGATCAGGCCCGGGAAGTAAAATACACAGCTGGTAAACTGTATGTGTTGGTGATGACTAGAAAATTCACCTGTCATTGTCCAGTTTAAATGTCCACATCTTCAGGGCTAATGCCTCAAAGAAGATGTACAGATTATTTATTCTATTCCTTATGTTTTATGGAGCATTTAAAAAGAAATATAGTATATGTTATATCAAAAACTAAAATTTTATAGGTAGAATGCCAACATTTCCTTGTTTTATTGGAAATGTGGTTCATTTTTTAACAGAAAGCATTATCAATGCAAAAAATTAATGTATAGGCTGATTTGTTTCAATTTTACTCAACTTTTCTTAGCTCATTGAAAAGAAAGTTTTTGTTTCTATCAGTTTGTTTTTACTTTGTAAGACTTGTTTCAGTTTATATCTGAATAACCACTTTAAAATAGTGATACAGAGCATATTCTGTTCTCTGATTATTTTGTTATAAGTTTTTTTTTCATAAAACACAACAGAGAACTGGAATCAGAACCATATATTTATAATTTTAAGTTATCTAAAAGGACAAAAGTACATGTCATTACAGCAATAATATTGTGGGCAATGCAATAGTTAGAGTGGAATGTAATTCTATCAAAAATATAGTTATGCTTAATGGAAAAAATATTTTACATTGCTTAGTTTTAAAATTTAATTTAAATTAAATACAATTAAAACTTTAGTTTCTCATATTTTATGTGCCCAAAAGCCACATGAGGCTAACTCAGGCCTATCATCTGAACTCCTACAGGCTAAGAATTGCTTTCTGTTAAGGTCTCACCTCATAGTGCTTCCTCCTGAGACCCTCTCCAGCTCCAAGGACAGCCCCAGAGACAGCTCACTCAGTCATGAGGGATTATGAGTAGCTATTTTGACAGCATCCCAGTAGGTGGCAGTAAAATGTTTCCAGGAAGGGCTGCCTTTCATCAGGTTGTACAAGTCCTTAAGGTATGTATAAAGGACAGTGGACTTGGCCTACAATCTAGCAGAAGAGACCAGTATGGTTTCGTGCACTTCTCCTCTTACTCTTTATTCTTGAATTAATCATAACTGACCAAGGTTTGACAAGTGATAAACAAGAAAAGCCTACCCTTGGATAGGGACCACCACAACTCCCATCTCCCCTCTGATCTTTGTCCCTTACTTTCTGTAATTCATCCGCAGACAAAGGCTGCATTCTACAATGAGTCTGATTCAAGTTCCTTATAGAGTATCAATTTTTCAAAGGGTACCAATTAAGTAGCACATAGTCTTAAAGTTGACAGGAAGATTTATACAGCTTTTTTTTTTTTTTTTTTTTTTTTTTTAAAGAAAGCCATTTAAGGCCATTAAAAAGAAGGAACAGAGAAATGAAAGGGAGCTGTTCAGTGGTTTCCAAAAGAAAGAGGGTGCTGAAATACTGATCCCCTTTTCAGGACCAATTGTCTGGCCTGGGTGAGTTGTGTCTGACTGTGAGATCTATAAATCTGTGGGCATCTCTGTGTTTGAGTCCATCAGAAGGAGTGCAGCCCTGCACTTACTGACTCAGTGATGGTGCCTTTCAGAGTGCATTTGAGAAGGAGAATCTATCACCGCCCCCTGTAGGGACGAGCTACACCCCTCAACGCAGTGGCTTCCAGGGAAGAAAGCACATCATCCATGCAACTGATCTATATTTCACGTATCTGGCTTTATCCTCGCAAAGCCCTGTTTATTTTATTTCTGACTTTCCTAGAAATGTGCTCTCGCCTAGGAGAACAGAACCAGTCATGAACTGGTGTGGTTCTTCCAGAACTATTACAGATTTTTTCCTGATGGTTTGTGAATCAATATGGTCTGCTGAGGGTGGGTAAATCACAGCCTGCTTCTCAGGAGAAGCTGCCCACTGAGCTGGCTAGTGGAGATTTTCTCAGCTTTCTCCCCAGAAGCTGCATAACAGATAATAGCTGAAGTGAAAGGGACCTGTTCTTATTGTGAAACATCTCCATGAGTATTCAAAACAACTTATGGGAGCCAAGAAAAAAATGTTTCTAGCATCAGTCTGTACTATCAAATAGTTGTACATCTTTGGAAAACTTATCCTCTGTAGAATATTTTCCTCTTATATTAAAGGTGAGGTACAGAAGAGGTGATTTATCAATAATTCTCTGGCTGTAGGTGCTGTATAACCTGGAAGGCATTTCTGATACAAATATTAGATTACTAAGAACAAAGACAGTAAGTGCCTAGTGCTTTGCTTCCAACTACTTATCACCAGGCCCTACCAATATTTTTTCCTTTTTTTTTTTTTTTTTTTTTTTTTTTTTTTTTTTTTTTTTTTGAGATAGGGTCTCGCTTTGTAGTTCAGGCTGGCCCTGAGCTCAGCCTCAAACTCACATCACAGCAATCCTCCTACCTCTGCCTCCCGAGTGCTGGGATCACAGGTGTGAGCCACCATGCCCGGCACTGTGGTATGTGGTACTGATTGCTGCTGGGGTTTGAGTCTCCACGTCCAGTATTGAATGTAGTTGCCGGGGAATCGAACCCAGGCCCTTGCACTTGCAAGACAGGCACCGGAACCACTGAGCTACCTCCCTGGGCCCCTAATCTTTCTTCTTGAACCTGATTGTGATCCAAAATCTTTCCCAGCACAGTGCATATAAAGTCATGCCAGTCAGTTGAAGTTGATGTTAAAGATGCAACCTCCTTGCCATCCCAGGCTGGAAGAATGCAAGTACCACCCCTGTCTTTATAGTGGAGTTGCCATTTTGACCACAGCACCTAATGGCTATGTGTTGTTTATTGTAATAGGCATCTCAATGGACTCATAAGTTAAAATCTCATCCTTAATTTTCAACACAAATCAAGAGAAGGACTCTGAATGTGAAAATGAATAAAAATAAACAGTGACAAGAAATACAAAGGTATACCAATATTTGTTAGTGATTTTGTGTGATATTTGTAGCTAGTCAACACTTATTTCATGAGATCAGGTCTCACTGTGGCTCTCAGACTTTATGGATAACAATGTTTCCCAGGAAGTTTACAAAAATGCAATTTGTTGGGCCCCATTTCCAGAGAAACTGACTCAGAGGTCTGAGTTACCGTCTAGGAGTATTTTTTTTTTCCTAAATTAAGTACCTCAAATTCCTTAGGTTACCATTTGAGAAGTAGTCATGAAATAGTTTTCTCCTGAGCTTAAACCTACCTGTGTGTGGCCTCCATTTTTCATGTAAGTGTACCACATGGTACAATCATTTAATTCTGGAGCACTTAGTTTGTATGACACATTAAAGAGTAAACTCAAGGAAATGCATGGTGAGCAACAGTAGCTCTTGAGTATGACCTTCAGTGGCAAAAATATTCGTATATCTGTGTGGTAATATTGCCACTTTGGGTATATTTGTTATCTGTGTTAGTGAGGATACTATAGAGGAACAAAATCAGAATAAAATATATGTGAAATGATACAAAGGGGGGTTTACTATGTAGGATCCCAGGATCAGAAGCAACAGAATCACAATGATTATCTGTACATTGGACAGCCAGAGGGTCCAGGAGCAGTCAGTGGTTGAAAGCCTAAAAGCTCACGGTGGTCACTGGGGCAAACCTGTGTCATGAAGCCAAATAGGCTGCCCTGAAAGGCTCAAGTATCAGCCCTGGTAGGCCGAAGAAATTGGTGGTGAGAGCCCAAAGGCAGTGGTGAAGCCCGGGGCTTCTTCAGAAAGGAAGCACCTCCTTCTTTCCTTTTATTCCATCCAGGCCACAAGCCTATTGGCTGCTGTCATCTATATCCACTAGGGGTCTTCCTCCTTCAGTTTGCTGGACTACATGTCATTCATCCACAGACATACTCAGAACCTCATGTAGCTAGGCAGTTTTTAGCTAAGTCAAATCAATATATCACAACCAACAATCATTATCCCCAGGTAGAAATCATTCAATAATGGAAAGATGTTATGAGTTTGGTAACACTTAAATGTGCTTATATTTAATTAACCCCAACAACATCTATGACTATTCATAAGTATTGTGAGTATATGTGTGTAATATATTGTTTCTTTAATCTACATATAATAGGAGACAAGCTAATCTGTGTGTAACTCACTCTACCATAAGGGGTTCTTGACACAGAAATTTGAATTATTTGGAACAGAGAAAGCTCCAAGACTTGAATTTGAATTCAAGAAAGGATAGATAGTGTCTGAGTTGTGAGGTTACTTAACCTATAAGCTTCCGTTTTCTCATTTGTAAAATGATCATGGCTGATATATTCCTAATGGATCTGATGTAAAGACTAATGATGTAATATATGTACCTTACTTGGCCCAGAGTAAACAGTGCTCATTTTCTCCTCCCTTAACAAGTTAATGAATAACTAGAGAATCGGCACTGTATGTCCCTGCCCCCTGGATTCAGCCTGCAGTCCCAGGGGCTTTCCTGCCCCATGGAGACAGTTTGGGGGACTTGCCATTGATTCTGTGCTGCTGATCTTTCACCTTTGCTTCTTTCAGAGCTGTCAATTGAGCATGGGACTGTGAGCCATGGTAATCCTGGGAAAATAAGATGCAGAACTGTACAGGACTCTTATAAGTTAGAAGTATCCGAAACCACTGTTTTTCATTAAAAAGATCCTCAGTACTCAAGCAAACAATAACCCCATCCCCCACCCCCTTTCCCCGAAGAGGAACACAAGGAGTGTCACCCATAATTAGTGTGTTTCTGCTCTTAATGTTCCTAAGTCAAGGTTATTATATCCACTGGGAATGTTCCCTTTTGCCTCCCATCAGGAGACAGCAGGAGGAAGGTTGTGTTTCTCTCTTCTTCTGCAACTATTCTACAATTTGACACTGAAAATACTCAGGCTCGAGGTTTAATTTGAATATCTATGGTATAAAATTACCAGTGTTCACATCCCCTACCATTTTCCTGACAAATTAATTGCCAATACAATTTTCAGCAGCGGGTGTGTGAGCAGTGTGGTGGGGTTGAGAGTTCAGTTCTCGAGAGGTAATTATGGTGCCCTTGGCCAGGAAAGAGCGGAGATGATGCTAGAGGAGCCTGTGTTTTGGGTAAGCAGCACCTGCTCTCTGCCGGCTCCGCAGACCTGAGGAGCTGAGAAACACATATAATTTGGATGATTTAGTGCCTACTGTTAGTGCACATAATTTAACCTCTTAATCATTGCATGATCAGTGTGGCTGCTGTGAGCTCTCTATGACCATGCTGTCTTGGGCCATTTTTTGGTTTGTAGATCTTTGCCCAATTATTCTACCACATCTTCAGAATATCTGCATGAAGAAGTAAACAGAAGAAGCTTTTAAGGTAGAAGGTAAATCAGGCTGGAAAGAGAGTCTTCCTTTTGGAAGGTCTAGGAGCACACTTGGGTTGGCCTCTCTGAATGTAGCTGATCTCATCTGAAAGACACAGAAAAACATCCTGTTGGACCAAGTGACTGACCTTTTAAGAAACAGTTTCTGCTCACTGAAAAATAATTTCTCTGGAATATGCATCTTTAGGAAAGGTGCATAACTTCCTCTTACAAGCCCACACAACAGTTGTAATCCTTCAGTGTCAAGGCATTTGCAGTTGGAATTATTTTAAGTTTCATTGCATTCAATTGCAACTATAACAACAGTAAAAAACACGTAGCTAAACAAAGACCAGTAACTATTCTAAACCTGGGAAAACGAGGAGTAGGGGAGTAGATGGTGACAACGAAATAGATATAAACCCTAAACAACTTTCTTGAGCATATTCAAGTTTTTAAAATATTAACGCCTTATAAATTTGAGTCTTAAATATATTTTTGGAAATAAAAGCTTATAACATTGTATGTGTGTGTGTGTGTGTGTGTGTGTGTGTGTGTGAGAGAGAGAGAGAGAGAGAGAGAGAAGTATACATACTTGATTCCATTAGGTTTTGTTCTCAAGTTTTCTCTGTGATGTAAATTGCTTTTAAAAATATTAAAGATTGAGTAAGGATGAGATAATATTTCTGGCACTCTAGTTCCTGTAATAATGAGATTTGTAAGAAGGGAATGAAGCTATTTGTTGGCTAAGGTTAATGCATAACGACTTCATCCTCCTGTCTCGGTGAATATGTGTCTCATTGCCCACATATTTCTGCTCAGGCCTCCTGCCATATTTCTTAGGAGCCAAGCCTACTCCCTGAGATCCAAGTACTCAGGCTGCATTAGAAGTTAGGGGGTGGGACCCCCTACTCCTACACTTTTGTTTTACAGATCGGCTGAGTAGCACTCAGAGATAGACAAAGGATTTGGTAAGGGTTGTCTAGCAAATTCGTAATAGTGCAAGGGCTAGAACCTAGGCCTGACTTTCTTTAAAGCGCAGAGCAACAAGTATTATAGGCCCAGTTACTTTACCTGGACACAGGCCTTGAATTCTTAACTTCAAAACTGATGAGCTGTATGAAATTCCACTTTGGTGATGCAATCGGTCAATGTGCCAAGGAGTTAACACAGGTAGATCTGGGGAAAGAGAAGGAAAGAGAACAAATATTTTTGAGCAAAGTACTCCTACATCCAATTTTCATGTCTTTCCTGAGGAGTCGCTATTATTCTCATCTTTAATGAAAAAATATAGCTCAGAGAAGTTGAATAAATTTCAATAAATCTTGTAGAAGGTATTATATGATTTGAATTTGCAAATACACTTTCAAAATCCATATAGAACGTTAACATTACTCCCCAATTCTTCTTAAAATACTAGTACATATTTGTAGTACATAATGACTACATTCATCAGGGAGAGTTGCTAGGTGTACTTCACGCATCTTAATTCTTTTTATGTGCCTTTTCTCTTCATTCCCTCCACCATCCCCTGTCCCTTGGTCCTGCTCATTTATGAAGGATCTGTCTCCTTATCTCCTGTTTTCAATTCTATAGGTTGTCTGTTTTCTCTGTTAGATGTTTTTTGGTGTGGTAAAGATTTATAATTTGATATAATCCCTTTGTTACAACTTGGTACTATTTCTTGTGCAACTGGAGTTTTGTTCAGGAAGTCTTTGCCTAAACCAATGATTTCAAGAGTTGTTGGTTTTTTATCCTGCTACCTTTATCTTGCTACCTCCAAGTCTTTCAGTAGAACTTTTTGGGGGCTTCTACTTAAAGGAGCATCTTATTTGCAGAAATGGATAATTTGATTTCTTTCATTAAATTCTTTTATTTCTTGCTTCTGATTACTCTGACTGAAGTTTTATATAGTATGTTGAAAAGGAGTTGTCCTGTTCCTGTTGATAGTGAAAAAATTTCATTTTTTCCCAATTTAATATGACAATTGTGATAGTTTTATTATAAATGGCTTCTATCAAATTGAGATAAGGTCCTTCAATACTTTTTTAAAGGATTTTTTTTTTTATCTTGGGTTTTGCCAAAGACTTCTTCTGCATTTATTGAAATAATCATTTGAATTTCCTAGAGACAATGTCTCATTATGTGTTCAAGCTGGGCTTGAACTTACTATGTAGCTCAGGCTGGTCTCAAACTTTCAATGATCCTCCTGCCTCAGCCTCCTGTGTGCTAGGAATGCAGATGTGTATCACTGTGCCTGGCTTTTATGGGACTTCTTATTTCCACTACTGGGGATCAAACTTAGGCCTTTTGAGGGCAGTGTGGCACCACTGAGCTAAATCCTTGGCCTTTTTATGTGATCTTTGTTCTTACTTCTGTTTATAGGATATGATGTATTACACTTACTGATTTGTATAGGGTGAACCACTCTCACATCTTTGGGATGAAGCCTACTTGGTCATGATCTTATTCCCAACATTATATTTGTTACTTTTTCTAATAGCTTAGTCTCAAAACAGGGTCTCAAATCCATAGATGTCCAACATTTTGGTCTGCTTGGGCTGCACTGAATGAAAAAAGATTGTCTCGGGCCACATGTAAAGCATATAATATAGTTCATGTATGTATGTAGCAAAAATTCCCACTTTTTGTACTTTAACTTATTAAATTATGTTATGAAATAGTAATACAGATCCAAGTTTAATAGTTAAATAAAACAACTTACATGTCTGTTCAATAACAAGAAACCCCCGTGTTTATAGGCATACACATGTGTAGAAACATTGAAATACTATTATTACTAAGCACTGTGTTTTCCTGGTTTATTTGCAGAAATGCTCAGACCATCTGCTACATGTGAGTTTTAATTCCACGACTGACTGTGTGTCTTGCGCGGGGGGTGGGGCTAGCACTTCTACTGTTGCCTCTACTGTCTGTGATCTATCACAAGCAGATCGTGAAACTCACATGGCAATGTGAAAAGTTTTTGATCTTGTGGGGCTGTGTTACCTGTTGCCCTGAGGGACATGGAGTCATAGGCCCTGGGCTTGACATGTGTGGGTAACCATCCTTCTTACCTAAGCCAAGCATTTGTGGTGCTCCTCCCGAGTACGTAGTCTTGTGCCAGGCATGTGGAGATCCTAAGAGTATAGGGTCCTCGTGTAGCTGAGAAGGGCTCCTTAAGAGCACCAGCTCGGGCCTCTCCATGCTTGCTAACTGCAGTGGGCTCCTCCAGCTCATGGCTCTGGCCTGGGAGCTGTTGAATTGCAGAATCTCAGGTCTCACATAGCTCACTGGATGCGGAGTTTAAGAAGAACTGCAGGGGACTTTTGCCACACTCTGCACTCAGACTGGAGAAAAAGAGCTCCAGTCTCTGTGACTTGTTTTGCCCCAACAAGGCAGCCTTTCTTTTGCTGCCAGTTATGTGCAATATCTGCATTTCTGCCCACACTTTCTGCTTTTGCTGTTTCTTCTGTCTGCCTGTTCTCTCTCCAAATGGCTTCTTGGCTCAACTGTGTCTTTCAGACTTTGAACAATATTGCCTTGGGAGTCTAAGAGTGCTGACTTCTAGTAAATACTGCTATTCTGATATATTTCCTCACAGTACTTATTCTCTGAAGTTATACCACTGATTTATTTGTCTGCATGTTTGTTATCTGTCTCATCAGAATGTTAAACTCTGTGAATGAAGAAGTGTTTTAGCTCTCTGATTCACTGTTGTATCCCCTGTACTGGAACACTGCCTGGCTTAAGTTAGGCGCTGAATAAGTATTTAACAAATCAATAAATGAACAATGGATGGTTTTCTGCTGCTGTCAAAATTTGAACATGTTGATATTTAAAGCTAAGATCATTTGCACCCATGTTCAACTGATCAATCACCACTCAATATGATAGGGATTTTTTTTGTTGTTGTCTGTTTATTGGTTTGAGATACAATTCTTTGTAGCCTCAGTTTATGAATTGTGAACGTTCATCATGTACATCAACTTTAATGGATTAAGAAAGTCTAGCAGGTTAATAGAGCACAGTTTTGGGGGTGTCCATGGATGACTGGCACATAGGCCAGCAAACTGAGGGGGAAGCCTTATCTTTGACATGGGCAGCACTAACCAATAGATTTGCAGCGTGGACAGCATGAACAGGGAGAGAGGGGAAAGCCCTCTTTTGGGAGAGCTCTAGTCTTTACCATTCAGATTTCCACCCCAGACTCTCTGCGGCAACTCTCCAGGGTGCTTCCAGGACTTCAGCCTTGGGCCAGCGCTGTGTCCCTAATCATGGCTGTGTCTGGCTTCCACCTTCGTGGGCTGAGCAGCTACTGGGCCATCCTGCTCCAGCACACAGACAGCCACTGTGGACTGTCCCAGTTCTGATCCTGCGCCTATTGCCTCCTGTTGCATACATTCAATGTTTTTCTATTGTTTCTGTTCCTCTAGAGAACCATAACTACTTTATGAATCAAAGAAAGGAAAGGAAACAACAGCAAAAAAATTAGTTTTAAAACTTTTGCCAGTTTCATATGGATTGATTTTATTACAGTTGCAGTTGGTGATTTTTGACTGACCCACATAGGTAATTTTTTCCCTTAATATCCTTTCAGCTGCCGCCTTGAGAAATGTAGATGTATGCATTATATACATGCAGAAGTGTGACCAGAGGCCTTTCCTGTTTGTTTATAAATACCGACAGGAAAGTGATTTATTTCTTGGGTGAAAACACTGGTTTGGAGAGAGTTCATGCATACTTTACGAGCTGACTCTGCAGCATCACACTGCAGATCTTCCTGGAACAAGCAGTAAAGGTACTTTGTGAATTCTGATGAGAAGTCCTGGGAGGAATGCGCCTGTCCCCAGTGAGAGAGGGCCTCGGGGAGAGGAAACTGAGAAAAAGGGTCTCACACTTAAAATGTACCGACTGACTTAGAAAACAAGAGCTCATCCTAAACACCATGCCAACTCTAGGAGGTAGCCTTACCCCATTTCACAGATTAACAAATGAAGATGTAGAGATTGAATCTTTTTCACAGTTACGCATCTAAGAAGTTG
>PVIR01034722.1:0-17015 GCA_004026965.1 Petromus typicus | reverse complement strand
AATACTGGGTGTGGAGACCCACACCCAGCAGCAACCAGTACCACATACCACAGTGCCGGGCGTGGTGGCTCACGCTTGTAATCCCAGCACTCGGGAGGCAGAGGCAGGAGGATTGTGATGTGAGTTTGAGGCTGAGCTCAGGGCCAGCCTGAACCACAAAGCGAGACCCTGTCTCCAAAAACCAAAAAAAAAAAAAAAAGAAAAAATGGAAGCAATTATGAACTTTATATTATCACATAATACTAAAAATGGAGAAAATATATATATCACTTAAAATTCAATTATGTATTTTTATTCAATTTCCAGGATTATTTAAAGAGATCTCAAAGAAATTAAAAAAAAATCTTAGTATTTACAATAACCATTTTCAATTGGTGAGCAATTCAACTAAAAAGTTTCTAGGACTATTTGGACAAAAATGTCTGAAAAGATGCCATCAGAATCTAAAGAAATTTAGATGATATAATATACAAATTAAATAATGTATTTATTATTGATTTATAACCTACTCATAAGCATGTATGCTATCTGCTGTTAATGTCACTGAAATAAACTGGGTCATTTTTCTTTTACTTAGAATAAATAGAATGTAATCCAGTATACGTGCTCAATATCAAAGATAAGCAAATAAATAAACACATTTACTAAGAAACCAAAAATATTCTTTACAATCCATATGTTTATAGAAGGAAAACTGAGCTGGGCATGGTGGCACACACCTGTAATCCAGCACTTGAGAGGCTGAGCCAGGAGGACTGCTGTGAGCTCAAGGCCAATCTGAGCTACATAGTGAGTTCAAGGCCAGCCTGAACTACACACTGAAACCCTGTCTCAACAATACAAAACAAAGAAGTGGAAGATGAGGAGGGGGAAGAAACTGCCCAGTTGGTCATTTAAGACAATGTAGAATAAGCAGAACTTTATATCATGACTATTAATTATCAATGCTAACTAAACTTAATGTACATCTAATGGCAGTATGCCTTAATCAGGTGTTACTAAAACTATGTTTTATCTTCAAGCCTAAAGTTTATGGTTCTAGTCCTGTGTGTTTTACTTGCTCCTCAATTAAACAAACTAGAACACTTACAATTAGAGTAGATCTTTTGGAGCTCCTAATGAATGAATCAAATCTCAATTAATGAACAATGATTAAATCTGACAATTATAAAGCATCTTTCTCCCTTAAAAAGCTCTGCTTAAGGGTCCCAGCTAGATATTCCCCTGACTATCATGGAGGGAGCCACACACACGGTCAGAGGCATGCCACAGTTAGCACAGAGCTCCCAGCATAGTTCCTCTCCCGCCTGCTGCTCCACCCCTTTGTCTTCTGGCCTCTGTCAGCACATGAATAATCTCAGTGCTTTCTGCTGTTTTTGCCCCCTAAAGAATTCACTTAAACTTCTTTTTTCAAAAAGTAAAACAAATATTCTTTTAAAAAGTAACACTCTTTGTCAATGTGAACTACATTAAAACACACCGAATATTATTTGTGAACTTGCTAACCAGACT
Source organism: Petromus typicus (assembly GCA_004026965.1). Taxonomy (NCBI): domain Eukaryota; kingdom Metazoa; phylum Chordata; class Mammalia; order Rodentia; family Petromuridae; genus Petromus; species Petromus typicus. The sequence continues at coordinate 15,503 of PVIR01034722.1, read as the reverse complement.
ACATAAAATTTTTCACATTTTCTGGTCCAGATCAAACACTTTTCTCTGATTGTAACAAAAATGTATGTATGTTAACCATATTCTATACATATAATTTGTGTAGGTATTAAAGGAAAAGAGTGACATTTTCTTGAAATTCTACCACTGATATACAATTCCTTGGAAAAATATATTCTCTAAAGAGCTATTGCTATTTAAAATGATTTTATTACTAATGTCAAGAAGTCTGCATAAGATATTATTTATAATTTGGAGCTATTTTCTAGGGACAACTAAAAGTATTCTTTGATACTCTTTTCTCTAATTGTATCAAATACCTTCTGGGACAATTTAGTTTAGTGCATCGGCTTTCACTTTCTTTTTGTTTGATTTCCTAAAGTCTTGCTATGTAGTTCAGGCTGGACTTGAACTCACTATGTATCCCAGGCTGGCCTCAAACTCATGACAATCTTCCTGCCTCAGACTCCTAAGTGCTGGAATTGCCAGTGTGTGTCACCATGACTGGCTCAAATTTTTTTTTAACACAGCCTACAGGGAAAAAATAATTTAGGATTATATGACAATATACATACATAAACATGTAGAACTAAAACGAAAGCTTCAGGAAACAACAACTGTCCCTAATACATAATGTTCTTCTGTTTTCTCTATTCTCTTTAGTTAAAAAGCAAAAACAAAAAGGTTAGTTGTATTGTGTGATCCTAACTCATTTACAGCCTCCAATGCAGTTTAAAAACTACTGACCTAGAAAGAAAGCCCTAAAGTCTACACTGGCTACAGTTCTCTGAGCATGATTATCATTTAAGCTTTCTGCTTCTCAGTTTTTCCAATAACTATCCAGAGTTGAGCACACAATAAAAATTACACTTCAAACTAAAAAATATTATATTGTACAGCCACAAGCAAGCATTAGTATTAGTAAAGTAAAACTAATAAACCAGGCAATTTTTCACTTTTCCAGATGCTCAAATAAAAAGGATCAGATCTAAAATGTCCCTATGATTCATCATGTTACCACCAATACATAATAAGATATCCTGAAAATGCAGGCTTATGAAATTGAGTTTGAGTCAATAGCTTACACTAAGATTGGAATCTCATTTAATGGTTGCTAGGAAACTAACACATCCTTTACAGAAGACAGCTGAAGCTACACCAAGTAATTCTAAGTTACCCAGTACAAATGAAAAGGCACAGAACAGCAGGACAGTAATGGTTTATTTGCTTTATTTAAGTCAGGTTAAACTGTGAAATAGCTCAACTTAGCATTTTTTAGCAGTGCTTACACAATATCCCAGGGGGATATCCCCAAAGGAAACTTCTACAGAGATTTATTTTCTACAAATTCTTTTATTGCATAAAAACTACTTGGAATTGGTTTAGGGCATAAGTGACTATCAGTTGCAATACTCCAAAACTTTCTAAATTTTATATATAACCTACAATTCAGCTTGGGAAAAAACCCAAAACTATGGGGGAACTTTATACTAAGGTGTATGTACTACAGGCCATTTAGTGCAGAAGGACTAAAGTACATACATGCCTGCTAGTTCCAAGTTAACACATTCTAATAAATATTAAGGTAGCCATTAGAATGAAAATTTGAAAAATTTTAAAAAGTGGAATACTTCAATCACCAATATGAAAACTTGATACATATTGTGACAGCTAATTTTATTAACAACTATATTAATAGGTACCCAGATAGTGGTAAAGTGTTATTTCTGTGTATATCTTTAAAGTGACCTTTAGAGGATATGTTATCTGAATGAGTAGGCTGAGTTAGGAAGATCCACCTTGACTGAAAACAGGAATGCAAATATTTGGTGAGGTGAAGGCCCAAATAACAAAAAAGGCAGAGGGAGGATGAATTCTTTTTCTTTTTTCCACAGTGGGACACTGTTCTTTTCCTGCCCTTGGGCATCAGAACTCCCAAGTTCTCAATCCTTTGGACTATACAAGTTGTACTAGACACCCTTCCTCCCTGGTCCAGTTCTCAGGCCTCTGGACTTGAGTCAAGAATAATATCACTGCGTCCCTCTTCTGAAGCCTTTGGACTTAGGCTGAACCAGGCTACCAGCTTTCCTGGGTTCTCTAGCTTCTAGAGAGCCTACTGTGGGACTCAGGATTCACATGTGTGAGCCACTTTCTCTAAGAAAGAATATAACTGACTTGATGTTAGAGGTAGGATCTGGTTGGAGAGGTAGGTTATTGGTGGCACAACCTAGGAGGGTGTATCTCCCTCCCCAGCTCCTTCCTTTGCTCTCTTCTCCCTAGGCACCACCCATACTCCTCCACCATGGCATTCTTTCCATGGAGCAGTCAATGAGGGACTGAAAAAGTAAGCTGAAGTAAAACTCTCTTCCTTTCATTTATGGGTGTTGGGTACAGTGTCTTAGCAACAGGAAAGTAACCAAGACACCCAACCAGTTAATCTAATTCATAGCATTAGAAACCTGAGGAAGTCAGTTAAGGTAATCATTTCCATAATCTATTCAAATCTGACTGAATATAATGAACTATTCTGTTTATTTTGACAAAGTAAATATTTCATCTGCAAATAACAATATTTGAGAAGGAGGAGTGAAGAAAAAAGTTTCACAGTTTCTGAAGAACATTTTTTGAGTAAATACATCATTATCTGTATTAGGATCATGTGTAGCTATAGTTAAAAACCTACATAAGACAAAGCCCCAAGTAAGTTTTCAGCTGGCACAAAGGTGCTCATATTTTAAAAACTGAGTCTCCTTTAGGAAGAAACTGAAAGACTCTAGGGGTGGGAAACAAAACTAGTAACTAGATTAGAGGTAGAGGCCATCATTCCAATGATGCCTTGAATATACAGTTGAGTGAGATGCTCAGAAAAAACACTGAAAATTCAAGACACAGAAATACCTGAAATCAAGTAGAAAAATCAAAGGAGTAGACATTGTATTATCATTTGGGATTTTTTTTTTTTTTAGATAAACAGATTACTGAAACAGCATGGCATATCAATAGGGAAAGAGGAATGAGAAAGCTTTGCTTCACTGGTGACGAGTATTTTACTCCAGTACTGCTCAGAATTGCCATACTGCTTGTGGTGATATCAAAAAGCAGGAACCCTTAGGAGACTTCATTACTACCTTTAAATCACCTGTTGGCAATGGATCTTTCATTATCTATACTTAAATATTTTTCTTGCTTTTCCCTCTAAAAGCTGAAATTTATTTTGAACTTTAAAAAGCCAGAAAATTTATCTTAGTTCTGTTCTGCAACTTGTTATTTGTAAAGTATTCTAATTCTATTAAAAATAAAGTTTTGAAAAAGAGTTTATCCAAATTTCTGCTGTTTTACTGGTCCTAGTCGAAATGCTTTGTAGGTATGCTTTGTACTTCAAGGCAATTCCTTGAAACTACATGAAAGAAGTACTAATTGTGCCACTGCAACCATTCACTGAAGGCCAGATATTCCATATATTAAAAACAGAGCAGCTGGGAAAGAACATTTTGTGCAAGGCCCCAGATTAGCTCTACCTAAAGCTTTCGGGGGGTTTTGCTTCTCATATGGTAGTTGCAGATAAAAATTGTTTCCATGTCTGGCATTTTTGTCTCTAATTGTACTAAATGAAGATGTTATTATAAACTATAGTTACTACATTCACAAAGAAAAAAACTACATAAACACAATGTAATTATTCAATAAAAAGGAGCCCACTCAAGCTTAAATAATAGAAATCTATTAAGATGCAATGAGCAATAATTTGATAGGATGAAAAAAAGCACAGACAATTTGGCCACATAAAATAAGAAAACCAGTATCTCTAGTTTCTAATTCCTTAAAAACTGAATGCATCTGAGCATGGCAAGATCTCACATAAATATTAGAAAGGTTATTGACCAATAGCCTGCTACAGTATTGGCATTTAGAAAGTAGGCAGAATTGACTTAACATTTTTCTCTTCTAATATGTATAGGCTCCCAAAGTTTTATTTTCAAGTTATTTACAGACATTTTAATTTTGTGAGTTTACCTGGTATCTAATAATCAGTGTAAAACAGGTCAATGCTTTATGTATGAACTTAAAAGAAATCCAATGTGCCTTTTTTTCACCTCACAATACACACTGACTAGTGCATGGCAGAGAAGCAGCAAGCATTATAGGAGAAACACATGGGTAGGGCATGTCTTGAGATTCTAGCACTCATACTTCCTCTGAACAAGTCTACTTATAACATATCATCTACAGATATAAGAATATCCAAGCATAAAGGTATCTTTCTAGTTTGAACTACAGATCAACTTACCAAATCCCTGTGCAACACCCAGTTAGCATGTAGGTAGTGAATCCCATCTAGGATCTGATACAATAGTGACTTCACCATTCCCCGAGGTAACTGAACAGGCTTCTTGTTTGCTTTAGAAGCTCTGTGAAACTTGATTATATGCTGAAATAAAGAAAAAGATAATTTAACTATTTTCTTAATAGACAAAGCTCGAGGGCTTTCCAAAAATTTTAAACATACAATTTTACATTCTGTTTGATAATGAATAAGTTTAAAATTCTCTCATAACTGAATTTAAAATTTCCTTACTGCCAGTATATAATAGTGTCTTTTGAAATAAATGATGAAAATAAGGCAACTGGAAATAGTGTGCTATTTTTAAAATATGCTTTAAAGTTAATTGCTTTTGGAGTATACTTGATTTGTGTTTCTCTAGTAGAAATCTTCAAAAGCAAAATCTGTTTTATTTTGCAGGGATAAAATGAAAAGAAAAATAAATTTAAGACATACTTCTGGCTGACTAACATAGCACAGATGTGGTCCCTATTTATGACAAAGGTTATAAATAAAGCAAGTGGGAAAATATTTCAGTAAGAAGTATTTAAAAATAAGAAAGATTCAGATGAGGAAAAAAGTGCTTGATACCATCCATCATGCCTTTTCTGCATAATGTTATAGAACATCCAGCAAAACAAAGTATAGCTTTATAAAGAAATCTATTGATGGGCTGAGATTTAGCTCAGTGGTTCTGGGACCTGCCTTGCAAGTACAAGGGCCTGGGTTCAATCCCGGTAACCACATACCACAATCCCAGGTGTGGTGGCTCATGCCTGTAATCCCAGTACTTGGTAGGCAAAGGCAAGAGGATTGCTGAGTTCAGGACCAGCCTGAACTACAAAGTAAGATCCTGTCTCAAAAAACAGAAAGAGAGAAAGAAAGGAAAATCTTGTGATACAATTTTATTTTTTTAAATAACTGGAACTCTTGGAAAGCTTTTTCATTAACTCTCAAATGCCAAGAATGTCTTCAGCTCAGCTAAGTCCTGCACACCACGGTACACACATCTGGTGCTAAATACCACAAAAAACCAGGCTTGTGACTAACATGGGTAACTGAATATTATGCCCTGAAATAAACATAATAGAGGAAAGAAATAGCTAACATTATGGGTCAATATTTTCATTTTCTAATTTTTTATGTCATACAGAATACTACATGGATATGAATAATGATTATTGAGCAAAAGTTTAACTTTCCATTAAAAATATATATTACAATTAATTTATATTTTAATAGCAGCATTGTGCTATTTTAATTTTCTTCTTAATCTTTTTCAAAGCAAGTACAAGAGTATTTAAATAGGTAAATTAAATACTTATAACAAATTAATAATGCAGAATATTTTGCCACATACCCCAAAATATGTGACAAACCTGTTATGATTAATAAAAATAAAGTAAGTATAGAGCACTAAAGAAAATGTAAAATCCCACCAGAGTAAGAATGAAAGGAACAAATATAAATAGGAAGGTAAAATAATTAATGGACTCATTATATAATTCTTCCCTCTACTCTTTCATTAGAATATTATGACTTTTTATTAAAGCAATATATTAAAACTATAAAAAAAAACTAGAATGGGAGAATTTCGCATCTTCATTTTCTTTTATTCCAGAATATGGAACAAACATATACATCTATATCATGAAATCTCTAACCTAAATGGTTTCTTTTAAAATTCAAGTGATTTCTTTTAAAAACTCTTACTGTAGCTGCTCTGTTATTTCCTACTCCCTTATACTATCCAATTCACTTCAACATTTCAACTCAAACAGGAACAAAAAATGATAAAGTATGGGCTTTGGTAAAGTAAATTATCGTTTGTTTTTTATGAATATTAAACATTACTTATTTGGCTTCATTGAGTATTATCTGTAAGAGCATGTAAAGGACAATGATGAACTGTAGGTACACATAATGTGTGGCCTACTGCCAAGTAACTCTCAAAAGTACAATCACTTTAATTCCATGTAAAATTACATACTGTATACAAGGCTGTCTAGAAATCATAATGAAGGCAATTCTTACTATATTCTATGCTAGAAAATGGCTTGTACAACTTCAGTCTATAAAAGCCTTTTTCTATGAAGTCAGAATTAAACTTATTTCACATTGGTAGCAATCAAGAAAAACTTTAACTGTCTCACATGATAGCACAACATTTTAGTAGAATATATCTTGCAATAAATAAGATATTCCTGATTTGTATAACTGAAATAAGTATACAGTTCTTCAAGGTAAGGCAGAACAACTTAGTAAATGATTGTTTAAAAACTTTCAATCTAGAAATAAACTTATGGCTTCATTAAAAATATCCTATGTAATCCATTGCCATATTATTTCCATGATCAATTAGCACCATAAAAATGCATTCTTAACTCTCTTGGTAATTTGAAATAAAATACAGCAGAAAATTAACATAGTTCAGAAATACTAAGCATGTTATTTTTGCTACATTTTAAACTGTATGATTATTATACCATACTGATTAACCTTTATTATCCCCAAATTTGTTTCCAAATAATTTTTTGCTATTAACTTGGAAATTTTGATTATTTAAAATCTAATGATTTTTGTTTTTATGTTTGCACAAAAGGCTTTTTTTTTTTTTTTTTTTTGAAACAGGGTCTCGCTTTTTAGTTCAGGCTGGCTCCGAGCTCAGCCTCAAAATCACATCACAGCAATCCTACTGCCTCTGCCTCAAGAGTGCTGGGATCACAGGCATCAGCTACCATGCCCAACACTGTGGTATGTGGTGCTGATTGCTTCTGGGCGTGAGTCTCTATGCCCAGTATTGTATGTGGTTACCAGGGATCGAACCCAGGCCCTTGTGCTTGCAAAACAGGCGCCAGAACCACTGAGCTAAATCCCTGGCCCCACAAGGCTTTTTTTTTTTTTTGAGACAGGGTCTCACTTTGTAGTTCAGGCTGGCCCTGAGCTCACTGTGAGGCCCAGGCAACCCTCAAATTTACAACATCCTCCTGCCTCTGCCTCCCAAGTACTGAGGTTACAGGTGTGAGCTACCATGCCCAGAATTGTGGTATGTGGTACTGATTGCTGATAGGTGAGTTACCACTCCTGGCACTGTTGTATGTGATTACAGTGGACCAAATGCCAGATCTTGCACTTGCAAGGCAAATGCCTGAACCACTGAGCTAAATCCCTGGCCCCAAAAGGCTAATTTGTTTTTTTTTCAAAAGGCTAATTTTTAAAAATAATTTGAAATGAAAGTTTCAAATAAGTCCACTGACAGATAAAAGTAAAGCAATTTTTGTCTAATGGATTATTTCCTACAGTAGTTGGTTTCAAACATATATGTGAGAAAAATAAGCATAACATGGCAAGGAGACACAATAAGAAATTAGTTATATTATCTGATTGAAGATTCTAAATAAATGAGTCTAAATTTAAACAAATGCATAATTATTTGAAATACATGGTATAAAAAGTTTAAGTAATATCTGATTTCAGTTAAAGTGTATATAGATTTCAAATATCATGTGTTTGTAATTCAGAATGGCAAGTTACAGCATATATTGGCCTTAGTTATATATGGTAGGGAGGCAATATTTTTGGTTTGCTATGAAGAATAATCGCAAAACATTCTTTTTCTTGAGAAGAAAAATTATTAAATGGAAATAATACCAAGGAAAAGAAAAATTAGGTCCCCAAACAAAGGAGTCATTAAATGAAGAAAGCAAGTTCACTCTTTACTGACAAAAGCATTATCACTATTATCAAGAACAATGTAATACCATCTAATTCTTATGTATCATAATCATTATGTATCATGGACACATATAGAAAAATACAGACACTGCATGGTGACTAAACAATTTTGGAATAAATCCATAGATTAAGTCACAGCATGCATAAATCATTTATATCTAAATTATTCACTTTACCTGAACAAATTATCATTAGTATACTGGTAATTTTTGAATGATGTGATAAAAAATCTTACTACAATATTTTATTATTTTGCTGAAGTACATTAGAGTAAAAGAACCTAGTTGCTTTACTCATTTTAATACTGGTATATTCTGAGTCATGTTATACATATACATGTACAGAAACTTAAAAGATCATAAATTTCCCACAAGGACATATTTGTTATATACCATTGATATGTATTTGCAAAACACTTTAGCACTGCAAATATTAGAAGTTTTAAGATTAGGCATGGGAAAAAGTTTATATTCTGTTACAGTGCTGCTGGTGTACCTCTACATAAGGCCTCAGTGATATCAATCAATTGGAGATAGGAATTTACCAATGAATTATTTGACAACCATCATTTCCTGTTGACATAAACTATGAATCATTGAGGGCAAAAGCTAGGCTTGGCTGGGCTGAAGTTCAGCCCAGCCAGCATTATCGTGACTCCACCCACAGCCAGGACTGTCTGCCTCTCCAATCAATCTACAACTGCCCACCTTTTACATGCCTCAATCAATCTGTGACCAACTTGACCCATATGTTTAAACCCCCTCCTGTTTACTATAAATGTGTGTTCATACTACAATAAAGTGGAGGTGTTCCCTGAAACCTCCCCAGAGTCTGTGTGGTGATTCTACATATTCATCCTACTGGTCCGAGGTTCTGTGACCCCCAAAATCACAACAAATCATGCCTTTATAGGTTCTGAAGGTTACATTGGCTGGTTTAGCAACAACTTAAATTTTAAACAATCAGGGAACCAAACATTAAAAGGGTCATAATCCCCATGGCACTGAAGAATAAAAATATCTTTATTAACACCACTTATAAGACCCTGTGGAAATGAAGCCTAAATGGAAGCCAGCAACTAAGTGTGTGACACCTCCCCTTTTCTGCTGTGTGTATAAAGTAGTGTATAAAGATAAAGCTCCGAACTGAGAAAATCCACCCAAAACAATTCTGTGAGAAGGAATGCCATTCTTCACCTTCTGCTCTACTAAAACTTTTGTATTTCCTGCTGCCTGTTTAATTACAGCTTCATCCTGAGCATCTGTTGAGAATCTGTTGATATCAAACCAAGAAGGCACGGCCATGTTCATATTCAATATTACAGGCTGCACATGTAGACAGATATATTTGAGATGTGAACTTCTGATACCTGCGAAGGCTTTTGCCCATCCATACCTGTATCTCCCAATCCAGGAAGAAAAATAACCCTAGCCAACTACGTCCCTAGCTAGCGCTGCAATGTCTATAAAACAGCCTTAAGAAATTTTGTCTTAAATTGAACAGCACCTCATGATAAAAACCCTCAAGAAAACAAATACAGAAGAACCACATCTGAATATGATAAAATCTATATATTAAAAAGCAACAGCCAGCATATTATTAAATGGGAAAAAAAATAAGCCTTCCCTCTAAAATCAAGACAAGGATGCCCACTGTCATGACTTCTATTCAGCATATTCCTTGAAATACTAGCCAGAGCAATTAGGAAAGACAAAGCAATAAAAAGGATACATACAAGAAGAGCAAAACTCAATTTATCATTATTTTCAGGTGACATGCTACTCTGCATAGAAGACTCAAAGAATCCAACAAAAACTCCGTAGAAAAACCAAATTGGGCAGTGTTACTGGATACAATATCAACATAAAGATCAAGAAATTATTAAGGCCAAAGAAAGAAGAGCGACCCAGGGAGGTGTCCTGTCCCTGCTTCCCTCTCCCAGGAGGGGGAGGGGCACCCCACACCAAGAGAACTACCGCACTGGCGCCCCAGCGACTGCTGACAGTGCACAGCGGGCCTCAGAGACACAGGTTCATGGCAAGGAGCAGAACTGCACGCAGGACCACTGGCTGCTGCAGCGTTAAACTAGAACTGGACTCATTGGAGAGGGCAAAGGACCGCGCAAGGAAGTGCCGTCCACCAACCAAAAGGAACCAGAATCCCCGCTGCCAGCAGAAGACGTCCCTGAGCTCCTGGGGGACTGACCAAGATCATCTCTACCACAGCGAATTGGCTACCTCAAGGCCTCCAGCTCTGGGACATCCCAAGTCTGGACTCCAACTGAGACCCTCGTTTTAGCAGCCAGCCCCAACCTAACTGAAGTGGGTGGGTACCTGCTCTGAGACCTGTGAACTCCGCATCAGTGAGTTTCTGGGTCCAGCGCCACCTTCAGGACACTGGACTCACATCAGGGTGCCAGCTACTCAAGCCTGCAACTTCACAGCTCTTTCCCCCTGTGACCTGTAAACTTTAAATTGGGTGTCTCAGCCCATACATGAATCAACGGTTCTTCGCCTCGGAGAGCTGGCTGTTAGTGGACTCAATCTTATCTAATTCTGTTTTGATATCTGTTTGTGTGTTTTATTTAGTTTTGTGTTTTTGGTATTCTTGTTGCTACCTTTCTTTTTCTTCTCTTCCTTTTTCTCTCCTTTTTATTTCACCTTTCCCTTTTTTCCTACCCTTTGTCCACTCTGCTATTCTTCATTTCTCTATTTTATTGCATCCTTTAATCTTATTGCTAATCTCTCCCTCTCCTATCTCTCTGCAACCTAACTCCCTGGTAAAATTTTCACTTCCAAAAGGTGATACCTAATTGGTATAAATATATTCGTGGTTAATTTTAAGTCTGGTCATATGATCATATGGCTTTGATCATTTTGGCATATGATCATTTTGGCTTATGAGGTTAGAGGACTGAGTAGCAACAGCCAGTTTACCATTTCTTGAGTTATGTAAGATACTGTTAATGCTTACTGCTTTTCAGCTAAGGATATCCACCTTAGGCCTCATTGTTTCAATGCCTTACATGGTGAGCCAGAATTGGGGTTGTTTATAACTCATTACAGACCAAACAAGAACAACCCAAGATACAGTAATATCTTCAGGGATCTTCATAGTAAGAAGAAAGAGACTTGCAACAAACATCACCAGATAACAAGGCAACTATAAAGCCAAATACAACAGAAGCGACAAAAAGCTCAGAAAGGAGGAAACATTAAAAATCTCAGATCCAAAGATCCTCACCACAAGGTATTAGAGGGGGAAGGGAAATGGAGAAGTCTGAAACTCAATCACCAGGACTCTGAGATGGTAATGAAAGAAGATCAAATACAATGCAAATCAGAACTGATTTCTAAGATGAAAACAGAGATACTGGACATAATTAATGGCATGATTAACAAAGCTAAAGAGGAAAATCAAGGATACAATAGAACCTGAGATAGCAAAAGCAATGGAACCTCTTAAAACAGCTACAAACAGAAGCTCGTACCATCAAAAAAGAAAATGAAAGTTTACACAGTAGAATAAACACTACAGAACACCGAATCTCCAATTTAGAGAACATGATTGAAACAATGAACAGGAAAGACATGATTTATGGAAAATGGCAAAAGACCATGAGAAATCTATTCAACAGTTCCTAGATGATTCAAAGAAGAATAACATAAGGTTGATTAGTCACTGAGGAAGCAGGAGACATTACAAAAGACATTTTAAAAAATGTTCACACAGATAATAGCAGAAAACTTCACAGACAAAGAAAGAGAATTGGACATCCAGATTCATGAAGTGTATAGAATCCACAGGACTGAAATACACAAAAACCTATACCTAAGCATATAATTATAAAAGTTTCAGATATGAAAATAATGAATGAAGTACTGAAAGCAGCTAGAGAGAAGAAAAAAGTTACTTATGAAGGGAAGCTCATCAGGATCACAGCCGGCTTTCTACCCAAACACTCAATGCAAGAAGAGCCTGGAGTGAGGTGTTTCAAACCTTAAAGGACAACAACCTCCAACCCAGACTGATTTTCCCTTCAAAGTTATTTCTGAAAATTGAGGGGGAAATAAAATAATTTCATGACAAAGAACATCTTTAAAACTTCATGCATATAAAACTGGCATTACAAAATATCCTAAAGGATATCTTGGAGAAAAAAAAAAAGAAAATTACAAACCCCTGAGACCCAACAAAGTCATCCCATTGAGTCAAAAAAGAAACTGATGGGAAAAGAATAAAAACAAAGAGTAAAAGAGCATAAAATAGGAAAACATCATGGTTCTAAGTCTATCCATATCAGTCATAACCATTAATGTCTCAGTGCACCAATTAAGAGACACAAACTGGCAGAATGGATCAAAAAGCAAGATCTGACAATCTGCTGCATACAAGAAACACAGCTAATCCAGACAGAAAGCCACAGACTGAACATAAATGGAAGGAAAACAATTCTCCACGCAACAGGAAACTGCAAAAAAGCAGGCGTAGCTATCTTATTTGCAGACAAAATAGATTTTAAAACAAAACTGATTAAGAGACAAAGAAGGTCATTATATTCTTGTACAGGGAACTATCCAAGAGAAAGAAATAACTGTCTTAAATATTTATGGCCCAAACTGTAGTGCATCCAACTATATAAAACAAATATTAATGGACATGAAGAGCCAGATAAACACCAATACAATAACAGCAGGGGAGTTCAATACTCCACTATCACAAATAGACCAACTGGACAGAAAAGCAATAAGGAAGTGCTTGAGCTAAACCAAACTGTCCAAAAAATAGATTTAATAGATGCCTACAGAGTATGTCACACCACTAAGATAGAATTTACATTCTTCTCAGATGCTCATGGATCATTATCCAAAATAGACCACATGATAGTTCATAGACAGTTTTAAGTAAATACAAAGGAATTGAAGTTGTCCCCTGTATACTCTCAGATCATAAAGCCTTGAAACTAGAGATGATGAGCAAAAAAAAAAAATCCCAAGACCTTTACAAAGACGTGGAAATTGAACAATAATCTACTGATTAACCAATGGGTCAAAGAAATTAAAGATGAAATCAAACAGTTTCTACAATTGAATGATAACCCCAGCACAACGTATAGGAACTTATGGGATACAAGGAAAGCAGTTCCACAAGGGAAATTCATAGCACTGAATACCTATATCAGGAAAACACAGCAAGCTCTAATTAACAATCTAATGCTGAACCTTAAGCTACTAGAAAAAGAGAAGTAGGGCAAACCAAGAGCTCATACTAGGGAGGAAATCATAAGGATCAGAGCAGAAATTAATAAAATGGAGACTAAGAGAACGATAAAGAAAATCAACAAATCAAAGGTTGGTTTTTTTAAAGGATAAATAAAATTGACAGATCCTTACTCAACCTCCTCAAACAAATAAAAGAAAAGGCTCAAATCCACGCATTTAGAAATGAAAAGGAGGAAATTACCACTGACCCAGTGGAAATACAGAGAATAATAAACACATACTTTGAAAATTTGTACTTCAATAAAATAGAAAATGTAGAAGAGATGGATAAATTCCTAGATACATACGAACTTCCAAAGTTGAATGAAGAGGATATAAAAAAATTAAACACCCCAATATCAATCTATGAAATTGAAAATATAATAAAAAACCTAGTGACAAAAAAAAAAAAAAAATGCCCTGGGCCTGATGGCTTCACTGCTGAATACTACAGAACTTTTAGAGAAGAGTTAACACCACTACTCCTCTAACTCTTCAGGGAAATTAAAAGGGAAGCTGAACTCCCAAATTCATTTCTGGAAGCAATAATCACCTTGATTCCAAATGCAGAGAAAGACTCAATCAAAAAAGATAATTACAGGTCAATCTCCCTAATGAACATTGATGCAAAAACTTTCAATAAGATACTGGCAAACAGAATACAGAGAGTCATCAAGAAGATCATACACCCTGGTCAAGTTGGATTCATCCCAGGGATTCAGGGATGGTTTAACACACGTAAATCAATAAATGTAATACACTACATTAACAGACTCAAGGCCAGAAACCATATGGTCATCTCAATAGACATGGAAAAAGCATTTGACCAAATCCAACACCCATTTGTGATCAAAATTCTGCAGAAAATTGGAATACATGGTCTGTATCTCAAACTAATAAAAGCTACTTATGAGAAACCAACAGCCAGCATCATACTCAATGGTCAAAAACTGAAACCTTTCCAACTAAGATCAGGTGCAAGATAAGGATGTCCACTTTCACCACTCCTGTTCAATATTGTGCTGGAAACATTAGTCACAGCAACTAGGCAAGACAAAGAAACAAAAGGAATAAAGATAGGAAATGAAGAAGTTAAACTGTCATTATTTGCTGATGACATGCTACTCTATCTAGAGGATCCTAAAAACTCAATCAAGACACTGTTAGACCTAATCACCAAATTTAGTAGTGTAGGTAAAAATAAGATTAATGCTCAAAAGTCATTAGTCTTTATATGCACAAACAAGAGATTCAATGAACGAGAAATTGGGGAATCAATCCCCTACACAGCAGCATCCAAAAAAATGAAATATCTAGGAATCAAGCTAACAAAGAAGGTGAAAGACCTCTACCTGAAGACTACAGCACTCTGAAAAAGGAGACAGACAGAAGAAGATACCAGAAAATGGAAAGACATCCCTTGTTCCTGGGTTGGAAGAATCAATATCATCAAAAAGGCTATACTCCCACAACTTTTATACAAATTCAGTGCAATCCCAATTGAATTCCCAATGGCATATTTCACAGATCTAGAGAAAATAATTCAAAAATTCATCTGGAATCACAAAAGACCTGGAATAACAAAAGCAATTCTAAGCAAAAAGGACATGATGAGGGGTATTATGATTCCCAACTTGAAACTGTACTACAAAGCCACTATGACAAAAACTGCATGGTACTGGCAAAGCAACAGACCTGAGGACCAGTGGAGTAAATTAGAAGATCCAGAAACAACTCCAGACACACTAAGCTATCTCATTTCTTACAAAGGAGCCAAACACCCTCAGTGGAGGAAGGATAGCCTCTTTAACAAATGGTGCTGGAAAAACTGGACTTTAACTTGCCAAAGACTAAAGCTAGACCTAGCTCTTTCACCCTGTACTAAAATAAAATCAAAGTGGATTAGGGACCTAAATATTAAAACAGACACACCAAACCTGCTACAAAACAGGGGGTAAAACTCTTGATGACATTGGTTTAGGAAAAGATTTCATGAACAAATCCTCCATAGCATGAGAACTAGTAGAAGAAATTGATAAATGGGATCTCATCCTATTGAGAGGTTTCTGGTCAGCAAAAGAAACCACCAGCAAAGCGAAAAGGTAACTAACAATATGACAAAGAATCTTTACCAGCCATTTCTCAGACAAAGGGTTACTATCTAGAATATATAAAAGGCTTAAAAAAAA
>PVIR01034721.1:0-17009 GCA_004026965.1 Petromus typicus | reverse complement strand
TCTCTGGGATAAATGTAGAAGAGTCCAATTCTTGCGCTATTCAGTTAAGTTTCTTTCTAGGTTTAAGTGAAGTTTCCAAGCTGTTTTCCTGAAGTTTGATAACATCATTGTCATCATCTTGTAAAGGCAGACAAGGCATAGACTCCACTCTTGTTGTCATGTTTGAATGTGGAGATTCACGGTGCTGGATACATGAGAAAAGTATGCAAATGTGTATCATTTATATGAAGTCTCTGAGAAGAAGTTTGCCTTTCTAAGAAATCCAAAACACTCTGAGAAAGTAAGGAGAGTTAGGACTTCTTACTGTGGTTCCAGGTTGAGGCTAGGGGGAAAGTCCTTGTAGGCAATGATTCATATGTTTAAATCTTCCAGCCAGGTATTGTGGCTCATGTCTGTAATCTCAGCACTTGGGAGACAGAGGCAGGAGAATTGCTGTAAATTTGAGGCATTCCTGGGCCACATAGTGAGCTCAGGGCCAGTTTAAACTATATAATGTAAGATCCTGTTGCAAAAAACCCCCAGAAACCTCCCAAAGCTTTACCAGTTTGCCTAGATGTGGAGGAGATAGTAAGAATTAAAAGATGTCAGGAACCAACATAAAAATAACAAAAGTAAGTCCTTGTTAAAATAAATGCTCCTGATTCTCCACCTGCCTCACCAGCTTTTGGTTTTGCAATTATTATTTTCTACTTTAGATATTTGAATAGGAGTGTAATAAGATCTCATTGTAGTTTTAATTTGAATTTTTATAATATCACATGGTGCTGGATATCTGTGTATGTTATTTGCTATCTATATTTATATTTTTCTTTGAATTTTACCTTCACTATTTGTGTGTGTGTGTGTGTGTGTGTGTGTGTGACCTTGGACTAAAGTTTTTTAATTGAAATCTTTATTGGTACATTACATATACACATCATAATTGCACTCCACAATGGGTTTTCGTACCAGTATGACACAACTTAATTTAATTCTCATTTCTTCTCATAGCCCTACCCTCCCTAACACCACCCTATGTACATACAATTTGTTTCCTTTCTTTTGAGAAAATAAAGATGTAAATGAGTTCTAGAATTGTATGTTATATACTGTGAAATAGAAAATACTCAAAGTGTAATAGGGTGAAGGGGGGCAAATAATGAGATTATAACAATAACAAATAATAACCTTCACTATTTTTAACTCATTTTCTCACTAAATTGTTTAGGGGTATATGTTTAACTTACCTCAAATCTCTAGGAAAGTACAGTGATATGCCTGCTAAGCCCAGTGCACACAAAGGAGAGTAAGCAACCTCTCTAGTTTAGACCAGTCTAGAGAGAGAATAATAATAAGAATGCATGAGTCAAGTTCACAAATCAGCATTATTCTTAGGGAGAAAATTTTTAAAAATCTATTCACATTTAGAGAAACAAAAACAAAAGCCTATTTAACCTGTACCCCTGAGATTGCTTGAAAGACCAGGGGTATCTGCATAAAATCCATGTGGAAACAATTTATATTAAACTCAGAAGTTTACACATGAAAATGGAGGCTTTGGAAATATACATTATAGATTCCTCTATAAATATTTTTATCTTACTTAATTCTCTCTATAAACACTAACGTAGGAGAAGCATGTCTTAAACTGTCAAGTCAAATTCATCTCAATCTCTTCTTTAATGTTATCCTTTCCAAATTTGCTGTGTGAAACAGGGTTAAATGTGCACTGTCCTTCCAGCCAGTTGGTTATACAGGTGATAGTGAAAGCCTAGGTGTCATCTGGGTGTGGAGATAGCTCCAGTCCGGGAGTGTCCTCTTGACAAGCATTAGTCATTATCTGGGAGATGTCATGCAGCCTTCTTAAACGCTTTGGTTTTTCTCTGCTTCTGCAGGAAGACATGACAACTAGGACAACTAAACCACATCCCAGTGTCCTCTGTGAGGGCTTCCTGGTCTGCAGCTGGTTCTGTTGCTTTCAGACCTCATGGCGGAAGCCCCAGATGCTCTGTGAGCCCGGAAGCACCTCCTCTACTTCCTGAATGTCATCTTTCCTAGCAGAGAATGACTCCTCATATTGTCTTTTCTTTATAATCAACCCCGTCCATAATTCGTGACCGGATGCCTTTTATTTCCATGGATCTTATTACAAAAACTGCAGGTAGAAGAGAGGATTAGTTCCCTTTGGTGCGTCAATTTAGTTGTATCTAGATCTACGTGGAAACTGAGATGCCTATGGGGCTCACCTAACATGAGAAACTGGGAATTTTTGTAGCATCCTCTGGCACTGCGCTGTGCCACGTTTTTCATTCCGTACCCTCTAACCTAGATACCGTCATGCTTCATACCAGACTCCTCTAAAAATTAGTATTCTCAGTCTGTGCTTGGAAAAAATGAAAAACAAGTTGAATTCCTCTTAAACCTCTTTGAACACACTTTGCAAAAAACTAACTTCTTCCCACAGTTATTTTTAGTTTTTCTCTCACTATCTTTCTTGAGTGGTCAGGAGATGTACAATTTGCTCATTCCTAAACCTTCTCTGTCTTGTCTAAGAGACAATTCACAAGGGTTCTTCCCTCTGTTGGATCAGCATTCTCTGTGCCTCACACTCCATATGCTGCCACAATGAAGCTATCCTGAGCCGCTCCAAACTCATCCCCACTTTTCCCCTGTTGCTGCCTGAATCTCGATTTGTACAGGTTTGGAATCCTTAGACCTCAAACCAGTAATATATTTCTCTTTACGTTTTGATGTTATTTATTTATTTATTTATTTTTGGTAGTTGGGATTGAACACATGACCTTGTGCTTGCAATTCAGGCACTGGAAACATTAAGCTAAATATCTGGCTTTCTATAATGTATTTCTTAAAACTTTCTTTTTCAAAGGAATATCTAAGATGTAGATGCCTCATTTAGTATGTAATTACTCTCTATAATTTCTGGAGATTTTTTTGTATATTTCATCATAGAATTTAGGAGTATCTAAAATATATATATATATATTGAACATTCATTACTGGTTTGTTTTAGATCTCTTCTACAATAATGTACATTTCAGTAAGGTATTAAATGTTTTGTCGTGATCCTTAGCACCTAGAACAGTGTCAAGACATTGTACTATTGAAGGAATGTCTATGGAGTGTATGAATGAATACATGAATGGAGAAATTATTGTTGTGTATTACTTATACCTGCTTTAAAAATGACTGCCACATGTTCAAAATATTGGAATTCATAGGAATAATATTTAATCCATATATGTTGCCACTTTCATGCTGACCTCATAGACAGGAAATTTCCATAATGAGTTCATGCATCCTAGAAAAGGATCTATATTTCTTAGACTCTTGGAAATATTCTACATATTTCCCACTTTAAAGATTCTGATGAAATAAATCTTTACTTAAGTTATTCAAATGTACTCTTTCTACTTATTAACTAACTTCTGCAATATTATCAAGAGATAGTTGTTAAAATTTACAGTCTAGCCAGGCATGGTGGTGAATCCTTATAATCCCAGGTACTTAAGGGCTGAGATATGAGAATCACAAATTTAGGTCTAATTGAGTGATTTAAGGGACTTGGATCCTGTGTCAATGAATAATGAAAGGGTTAGAGATATGGCTTGGTATGAAGGTGCTAGGTTAAGTCTTTGGTTCCAATAAAAATAAATCAATTCCAGTCCAGTTTGGTGTCTGATGTATGTGTGTTTCATATACTTCTGGTCATTTTATATCTATATTTTAAATAAAAAACTTTATATTCATAAAAATTTATAAAATGATATGGATATTTTCTGTATATCTCATATCCAGTGTCCTCTGAGTTTTTATTTAATAACTTTACTGGTACAATTTAGGTATACATTATGATCACATTCTTTATTGGGAATTTGTAGCTACCCATGACGTATCTGGCTTCTTGTTTTTACCCATTCCCCCTTCCTCCTTCCATTTCTGTACCTCTCACCGTTTGCAAAAGCTTTCCTTCTATTCTTTCCTTCTTTTCTCATTCTTTTCTTTTCCTTCTTTCCTACCCCCCTTCTCATTCCCTTTTGGATCTTTTCTTCCTATTTCACTTTATTTATTATACATTTTGGTCCTCATTTGTACTTTCAGTTTTTCACACCAGAGAAACAATTCAGTATTTACAAGTGAGTATCATTCATTTCATTTAAGTATGAGGCCTCTATGTGCATCCTCTGTTTTCAATATTTTATATCAGTAGAATAGGTGCTGTTCATAATTAAAGCATCATGTCACATAATTATTATTATTAACTAAAATACATAGTTTATTCAAATGTTTTTCATCATTGTAATTTCTCTAAACTTCTACACTCCATACATGGTAGATTATATTGAGTGATGGAGATTTGTTTTGTTTTGTTTCTTTGAGATAGGGTATCACTTTGTAGTTCAGGCTGGCCCTGAGCTCAGCCTCAAACTCACATCACAGCAATCCTCCTGCCTCTGCCTCCTGAGTGCTGGGATTACAGGCGTGAGCCACCACAACCAGCACTGAGATATGTAGTACTGATTGCTGCTGGGCATGAGTCCCTGCACACAGTACTGTATGTGGTTACTGGGGATTGAACCCAAGCCCTTGTGCTTGCAAGACAGGCGCCGGAGCCACTGAGCTAAATCCCAGGCCCAGTGATAGAGTTTTTTAGGTTTCTCTTCACTGTGACAGTTTCTCAGGCTTTCTTTGTTTTTGAAGAGTTTGGACACAGGCAAGTATTTTGTAGAATGTCCCTAAACTGAGATTTTCATTTTTTTAATCAAGTTCATATGTGGACTATGAATATTTGAGAAGACTGTAGAGATAAAATGCTATACTTATATCGAATTTAGAGTACATAGTTTGATATTGACATTGATGCTCACTTTAATTGGTTGGCACATTTTGTTGATATTAAAAATTCATCTATTTCAGAAATAAGGCCGTTATCAACTGTGTGTTTTTGCATACATTGTTGTTTATTCTGTGATTTCTCTTTTCATTTCTTAGCAGTTTTCTTCACATAATAAGTAGTTTTAACTGTACAAAAATTTGTGAGTTGTTCTTTGTTGTGATTTATAAATTTATTACCAAACCCAACATAACAAATATGAATCCATCTATTGACTAAATTGAATAGAGTCTTCAGGTTTATTAGGTTTATTTCAATAGCTGTGTATATGAACACACACACACACACACACACACTCACTCACAAGAATAAACATGACTGATAAGGTTATTTAAGGAGATGAAATTATAAATGACTTGAAAATTTTTACTTACTTCTCTCCTGCCTGATTGATTTATAGTCATGATACATTTATCATACAATAAAATGATGAATAGATAAATTCTTTTGAGAATTTTTACAGGTTAAATATTTGTTTTTATTTCTTAATTTTTTTAAAAAATAGGTGATAGATAAAATTAGAACAACTGTACATATTAATTATCATGTGATGTCTAATACATATATATTTTATATAATGTTTAAATTGAATTAAATATACTTTTCCTCAACCATGTATCTTTTTCATGCTGAAAATGTTCAAAATGATTTTTCTAGCTTTTACAACTGTTCAGGAGGTCACTGTTATAGATATCCACCCTTCAGTGGAATAGTGCCCAAGACATTTCTGCTCCTGCAGAGTGTAACTTAGTACTCATTGAGCACCTTTCCTCTGCCTTCACTATCCTTGATTTCTCAAAACCATTCTACTTCCATCTTCTGTGGATCCATTTTCAGAGTGAGACTGTGCAGCGATTGTTTCTCTGGGTCTGGCTTACTTCACTTATCATAGTGATTTCTGGTTTACTTGTGTGATTGTAAATGATGTATTTCCTTCATTTTTACAGCTATTTTGTATTCTATTTTTATATGCATCACCTGCCTTTATGTGCTTATTAGTTTATGGATACCCAGATTGTTTCCATTTTATTTCTTGGCTAATTTGAATAGTGTCCAAATGAATATGGGATGGCAGATACCTGTATCACACCATGATTTAATTTCCTTTGCTGTGTATCTAGGAGCTGAATCGCTGGATTTGAGGCAGTTCTAGTGTTCAATTTTTACAGAAATATTCATATCATTTTGTAACAATGGCTATATGCAGTTTTCAAGAACTTGTTTTTAAAATTCTGTATAACTCTGTATAACCACCGGTGCTTGCGTTTATTTTTCAAACGGTATTTTATTAAATCATTTTAACTCTAATTTATATTGATTTTTACCATGAAATTAACACAAAAATAATCTTACAGATTTCATATTAAATGAATTACTTTCGAAGATATGTACTCTTTTAAAAAAATAGTTGATTTTACAAGTTCCCAGCTCAGAAGCTTGAGGATTGTTTGGGAAAAAACATCACAAACTATGGATTATATCTACCTTTTATTTCTCACTTATTATTTTCCTTACCCTTAAACACACACACACACACACACACACACACACACACACACACACACACACACACATACACACACACACATACACATGTGTTCATATTTAATATCACAAGATATTGAGAATTGGAGAATAAGAAACTATCTTTTGGAAAGAAGAATTAAATGGAATATAACTCACTACATGCAAGATTTTAACATCAAGAGAAATAAAAGCTAGTTTTGAAAATAACATATTTACAAGAATATGATGCCTAAAGGTTATAGAAACTTTCATGATCAATTTCTCTATAATTTAATATTTTTGAAGTTAATAAACATGAAAGGAAGAGTATAATAGTTTCTGTTACCAAAATAAAATACAGTGTTATGTTTAAAAATAGGAACAATTTCCTCTTCTTCATAAGCAGATATAACTTTTTCATCTTGTTGGATTATTGCTTAAAATGAAAATGAAATTTATTGCAGATTATTAAGATATTATTAAGTGCTTTTACTCTATAGTTTTCATAGCTTAAAATTTTAAAGCCTGGATCATTAATATTTTTCTTGAATTGATGCTGTATGGCTATCAAAATTATAATAAACTATCTCAAATTTACAAAATGGTAACTACAATGAACTGCATTGAGAGGTTTCCATTTTCTTCACAAAAATTAGCACTTGGATGAAAGGCTTAGTTTCCTGAGGCTTCTTTTTAATCTTCCCAATAGAAAATACAGTATTTCACACTAAGCAGATTCTCAATTAACAATTATAGTATCACTTTCCATTATGGTGATAGTAGGATAACTCCCAACAATGAAAATGTAAATTTTGCTAGGCTAACATTTGCAGCGTGATAAATATCAATATGTGTGCTTATCAATATGCAATAGGTCATTCATTTAAAATTTATTCTGTTCAAGCATTTATATTTATATAAAGCGTGATGAAAAAGATAAATATGACATACTGATAGAGACCCCATTTAAAGCTATGGGGTCACTTATGGGTTTGCTTGTGGTGGAGAAATTATCAGAACTTGCAACTTCTCATCAGCTTCAATGAACATGCATGTGGAATAGCACATTCTGAAGCCTCGTTTATTGTTAAGGGAACCTGGGAATGGATTCCATTTACTATATAGTTATCTGCCCAGCCTTGTCATTTTCATCTGCTACACATTACATTTGCCGGCTTCAAAATCTCACTTTCGTGTTATCTCCTGGCCTGTTGTCATAGGCCACTGGTCTAGCAGAAAGCATATTATCAATCTAAACACAGTAACAAAGAGTAGATTATAAAAGTGAAAGATAATTGTCATAGACACTTTTTTGAATTTCATTCCCCATAGTTCTGGACTCAAAAGATTCCCCTGGTCCATCTGCCAAACCAGTGTTGTCGAGTGTCGCTGTATCAGTGTCAAAATCTAATCTGCAGATGAAAATATTTTCTCTTTGGAGACTTGCTATATTCTGACTTTATTTCTAATCTCTTTCTCCTGCTTGTCCCTTATCGATGAAGGAAGTGCTTGTCAAACTCATTAATTCTCTTCCATGTGAACTTGGAAATATTATCAGTGGGCAATGCCTGTGAAATTTAAAATGTCAATTTGTTTCTTCTGGGAGAGAGGCTATATTATACAATGTCATCAAGTTTTTTAATATTATCTGTGTAAACCTTCCTCATGAACTTGTACATACATAGCATCAACTACTAAAAACAATTCATTTAGAGAGAAATTTCCTAACTATGAGAAAAGAAAAAAAAATTAATGTAACAGTTTACTATCAATTGATTCAACATAATCTACTTTCATGTAGTCCATGCAGTATTAAAAATGGTCTTAGGGGCCAGCGATTTAGCTCAGTGGTTGTGGTGTCTACCTTGCAAGTGCAAGGGCCCAGGTTCAATCCCTGATAACCATGCATAACAATGCTGGATGTGGAGACTCATGCCCACCAGCGATCAGAACCACATACCACAGTGCCGGGCATTGAAATCCCCGCACTCAGGAAGCAGAGGCAGGAGCATTGGTATGAGTTCAAGGCTGAGCTCAGAGCCAGCCTGAACTAAAAATGGGGGACACTGTCTCAAAAACACAAACAAACAATAAAAACCCCAAATGCTCTTAACTGGTTTTGTCTGGAAAAAATATGATGATGAAGGACTTTGCCTTTTGGCTTTTGCCCACTGCGCACACACAAGCATGTATACATGCGCGCGCGCGCACACACACACACACACACACACACACACACACACACACACACTTAGTATGTTGGTACACTTACACCTGCTTTCCTCCAATGAAAAAATTAAATATTTCTTCCTTAATATTTATCTGTGATCCTAGATGGTTCTCTCATCGGCTGATTTTGAGAGGATCGATGGAAGTGGATCGATGGGATACTGTATATACTTTCACTTTACTCTGTTTGTTCCAGATTTGTATAGTTTATTTGATTTTGGAGAAAACTTTCCACTCCTTCCAATAACTAACAAGATGTGACATTTTGTTTGAATTTAGTTCCAAAAGCTCTAACACTGAAGTTTGGCTTCAGTGAGACCTTGGGAAAGCTTACAGTGAACGCTGATAGTATATTTTGTAGTCTTTTCCTTTTATTTCATGAGAAAATTAGAATTTCTATCATGAAAATTGACAAAGTAGTGATTTCCAAGGGAAAATTTTCCCTTCTTGTCCCTTATTAAGTGTGTACACTGCATGTCATATCTCAGATGTACTCTATTAGATTATCTAAAAAGGTTTTTAAATTTCTAGATTTTTAAAGTTTCTAAAGCTGATGAAAGCAGGATGAAATGATGTTACCTATAATTTCTGAAGATGTCATTTCCATCTATCTATCCACAAAGTGTGATCTGAAAAGCATAGAAAGAATGAATGAGTTAGAACCGGAAGCTCTGGATGAAAGCTTCTTAAAAGAAAATATCAAAGGCAGGAGAGGGAAAAAGAGAAAAGAGTAAGAAAAATAGACAAGTTCTGGAGGCACAACTGTACAAGTCAGACCCAAGACCTCAGACTGCAGGACATAGCTAGGAATTATCTTGTGCTTCCCACTGGAGCAGGGCTCTAATCAAATGCTGTGGTGCAGGGAGCCTGAGGCCAGGGTGACTGGGGACAAACAACACTCCAGGAGTAAAGGCGACATCAGCCTTGGTACAATCCCAGCTTGTGTGACAGAGAATGTGACACAAGGAAGTGCTCTTTCTCCCTTTTCACATCTAATGTGAATTTCTCGTGTGTCTCCTGAATTGAATCGGATCATTTAGATGTATAGTACATGTATATTCTTTTTCAAGGAAAAGTATGACATAACAAAGTGGTGACATATCCATCCAAGTATTATTGTGAGATCATGTACTTCTAGGGAATTATCAACCTTAGAAGACATCATAGACTCCTGAAAGGATTGGTGGTACCATACATTCTGGACAAGTGGTGTCGAAGAAAGAGTTATGAGTGCAGCAGAATGCCCACATGTCAATGAAAATAGTGTGATCTTAGAGTGGTAGAGACCAATAGGTGGCTGTTTATTGCTGTGGACAAGGTAGACACACCAAATAAACTTACGCAGTAATCTATGTGTTCTGACTTCTGCCTGTGGGACTCATGTGGAAGAATTATCCTTGAGGGGATATTGGCAAGGTCTGGAAATGCTTTGTGTTCTTATAAATTGGAAGAATGGAATGTGTGATATTAACATTTAGTGAACAGAGTACAATAATACAGTTGAATATTCTACCAAAATCAGGAGAGCCACCACCACAAAATAATGTCCTTCATACCAATAGTGTTGGAGCTGCAGAATCTTGAGCTGAAGTGACCTGTAGCAATGGCTATTTGACCCTGGTATACTTAGAAATGTAAAAGATGAACAGACCACTGAAGCCATTCTAACATGCATACAAGTAAAGATCTTCTAAATCTGGTGAACCTAAGTTCATTGCCAGAAGGGGTATTCATGGTCTTTTACCTCATTTCAAATTTATACTGTTTATGGATTCAGACAGAGAAAGTTGATTGGTCAAAAGAAACAGATTAGCAACATAGACACAGACACAATCTGACTTCTTGCCCATTCTTTCCCAGGGGAACCTGAGACATTCTAAATTGGAAGACAAAAATTCAGGTTTTCTGAAAATTCTTGGACTTTGATCTTGGATTGATGTAACAGTCACAGAAAGAAAGTTATATCTCGTTCCACTAGCATAAGTGGGAACCTGTGTTGTTCAAAGAAAAGTAAAACCACTGGCTCATCTCGTGTGTGTGCACATGTATGTGTTCTTCTGCATGTATTTGTGTATGTTTTTTCCTTTTTCCCAGAAAAATGTTGCTGAATGATTAGGTGGTAATTGATACAAGCTCCCCAGCCCATTGACGGATGACTATTATCAAAAGCAGAGACCAGATGAAGCATCATCATCTTCTCTCCACACTTCTTTCCACCCAAATAATAAACTTAAAAGAATGCTGAATGCTGGAGTTCAAGGAAGAGAGCAAAAGCCTTAACCTACCACCTGTTCTTAACATGCTGCAAGACAAACACTGATTTAATTCCTGATGTCTATTCATCAGGTCAGTTAGATTGTGCTTTAATCCTTTATAAAGTTTTAAACTAAGATTTTGAAGCATGAAATAAGTGTGAGAGAGACAGAGCAGAGAAGTATGGCCCTATTCATCAAACTAGGATTCAAGAGCTCTACAGAGATCGGAATGTCCTGAAGTTGAGGAATGTTCAACTTTAGAGAATAAGACATGTTGCTATAGGATCCCTTTTCTAGGTCAAAGATATACTGAGATTGAGGATTTGTATATCTGCTTGAATTGAACCTGGAGAGCAATATAGATTTAATAGTTTTTCTTAAAGAACACAACTAATTTGTTCAAAGCCAACTATCTTAAGAAAAGTCCTTTACACATCATACATAAGCTTCATTTCTTCTCCAATGGATCATATTCAGAACAGCAGTTTAAGTACTAACTGAAGTCTTGTCAGTCACAGTTTTCTCTCTTCCTCCATTCTTCTGATAACACTAAATCTTTGTCCAGCTTTGTCTTCTGATCACCAACTTCCCCAACCAATGGTAGCACATGGCACAGTGTGCTGTAGTCTCTATGTCAAGGTCTTATATTCCTCTTACTGATACTTGACTTTAGGGTAATTGATCTAAATTTTTAGGTGACAGCAGTTAACAATGAAAAGAAACATAATAGGACAATCACACGGGAAAGTGATCCATAAAGAATCCACATGACAGCCAGTGTAAGACAGATCAAAACTAGGTGAGGAGAATGTAAAATTAAAAAAAAGAAAATGTCATCACCAAGTATAGAAAAGATAGCCAATAAAAATTGGGAAAATTTTATTAGGTAAAGATGAAATTGATCTGAGAATTACTTTCTGTATTACTGAATTTTCAGTTTTATCATATATGCTATTTTTAATTTCCAAAATTTTCAGACATTAGAGGAGCGTGTATCATGAATTAAATATCTTGACAACAAAAACAAAAAAAGTACTGTACATGCTTATAAGGAAAAAAAGTAAAATGAATCCATTTCCACTGCACTAGGCTGTAGTGGTGAAAGACAGAGAGAGAGAGAGAGAGAGAGAGAGAGAGATGCCCTTTTTCTTGTACTGATACATAGTTCATTTCCTCACTAAGACTATCATGATAATATCCCTGATGGGATGGCTTAAATAATAGAAATTTATTTTCTCTCATTTCTGAAAGCTAAAGATTTTAAATCAAGATAGTGACAGACTCAGGTCCACCCAAGTCTCTTTGGCTTGTTTTCATCTGTTCTTGCTCTGGTTTATCCTATAGTCATTCTATAAAGGACATTAGTCATGTTAGATTTAGAGCTCATCTATACAATCTCATTTATCCTAGCTACCATTTTAATGGTTCTCTCTTCCAGCAGCTACATTCTGAGGTATCAGTACTTCAACATGTGAATTGACAGGACCAGCCTGGGGGAATAATGAGGTTAATTATAAGAGACATCTATGCACCCTAAGAATAGCAGAGCGTGTGTCTTTAATGAAGACAGTGCCATCAGAGAATGTCTACAGCCCGCTTATAGTATATTTTGGTGACAAGCCCATAGATGTGAACAGGGTCCTCTGCTTCAAGAGTGGTAGTCATAATCAACAGAAAGAGAAGACTTGAAGGGAGGGGCACATGAGTGGTAGCAGGGTACCTGCTGTAACCAGATGAATGAGGACAAGATTTGTTCTTTTCTCCAACATTTCAGTACTATACAGAAGCTGTGACATAACATCAGGAACTACAGACAACTTACTCAGATTTAAGACTTACCTACTGGGATTTACTTACTTGGATTTGAGGATGTCTGCCCTGCCCTGTGGGATAAACTATTGGGATTACTGCAGACATCTGTCCCACCCGGTGGGATTTTAAACTACAAAGATTATTGCACAAGGAAAATTGGCCTTAAGAATTACTGAGATTTAAAGATATCTGCCCTGTCCAATGTAATCTTCAACTATAGGGATTATTGTGGGACTGCCCTGTTTTATGCATGCTAGGATTATGGTTTAAGGCTTGGTGCCAAATAAAAGTGAGGGCGAGCTCAGGTTATGCGCTCTTCTGCTCTTGCTTCTTCTGCTGCAGTTTTTGGCCTTTGGCTGCCATTGCTTAGAGTGTCGAGAGTTGAGCATGGGCTCAGCCTTCTTCTCAACGCTCTGATTTTGTTGTTTGTTGGCTATTAATCTTTTCGCTGTGGGATTCAAGGGGACTGAAGTTTGCCATGAGGATTCTGGCTGTGTCCTCTTCCCGAAACTCCCACAATATAAACCTGGGGAACTCAGAGGAACAATAAGACAAAAAGACGCAAGTTACCTTTTCTTCAAAATGAAAGACAGAACAAAATAAGAAAACTTTTAAAAATTCCTATTTCTTATACACTTAAATTTAGGGACTATAACCAAAATCTGCAACAGAGTACAAATTTTTATACTTTTAGTTACAGTCTAATAAGTTTAAGTAAAACAACAAAACAAAACAAAAGATGCTGAGTTGGAAGGGGGTGAAGTGGACACTAAGAAGCTATGCCTAATCCTAGTTTGATATATGTTACCAGAAACTAAAGTGTCCATCTACAGTTCAAGAATCCTGTACCTACTGACAGAGATCTCCTATTTAATATTTTTGAGAATTTACAAGAGAATAAATCATGTGTTGGTAAAAATAATGATTAATTGCAGACCATATTGGCTGTGAGAAGCAGGTAGAAAAGACAAAGATAACTTTTGCCTCTATTTCTGGAAATATTTATTTCTTGTATGATAGCTTCAAAATTATTACAAATTCACACTAGAAACAAACTATGCAGATACTGATTCCAAATAAATTTGAACCTCTGGTACAGTGGCTGAATTTGAATTCCTCTTGTGCTGAAGGTTAAGATCTTGACAAAGAAGTTCAAGGGTGGGAGTTGATTCCCAGATGTTTCCAGACACTTTAAACCTTTTTTGTCCTACGGAGGTGAGACACGATAAATGAAAAACATTTTTCCTCTTCAGTCAAGAAACCAAATCATTCCTGATAAGCATTAGCAGTTCCAAATTTGCCAGTTAGGGCCTGAGTCTAGAATATAGGAAGAAATAACAAACAACAGTCAGATACAGAGACCCTGATGCTGTCTCTAAATACTATCCCTGTTAAGAGCTCCAGAAATGACATGACACTTACAGAAATACTCCAGATCTTTCTTGAGGCAGTTAAACTTCACCATTCAGATGAACACGGTTCTATGAGGAATAGTGTAGTACACCAAAGTTTTGATTCAGATATTTCCAAATAGTTATCCAATTCTCATCAACTTTTCAAGTTTTAGATACTCAACAATTTCTTGACCAATTAACAATGATGCTCAAAACTTTCAAAGTTGGTGCTTATGGTAAAGCCACTTGGGAAAAATCAAGCCCTGATAGGGTGAGATGATGTTGAAACTGGTCTGTTAGCCAAGTAACAGGTGCTATGGTGCTGAAGGAAGCCAGCTCTCTGATGCTTGTGGAATTTCCCAGGCTAGTGTCTTTCTAGTTATGCAACAAAGCTGGCATTAAATATATAAATGGGTAAAATTATGTGCTTCATAAAAACTTGTGTGTATGTGTGTGTGTGTTCATTTTTGTGAATCAGATAACGTGCTTACGAGGCAGAAAAAAAAAGGAATACTTAGAAAAACATATTCTCTTCCAGGCTTGTGCTATCTCTGAAGGTAATTATCATTTCCCTAGCTCTTTATTCTAAGAAGACATCTTTCTATTTGTTTATTAACCATTATTTCATTACTCATATCTGATTTGATGGTTTGGGTTGCACGAGGTAATCTGCAGCTTACCTTTGGAGGTCTTATGTCATATATGTAGAGATCAGGTGAATTGACATGATTTCTTTCTTTAGAGAGTGGACTGAGGATACTCAGAGACTCTAAGGAAGCAGAGTGACTCTGAGCACAATGACTTTGAAGTGTGAGAGAAACAGATGCAATGATTCCAGCCTATGCAGCACCCAACTTCTAAAGCAGGATCTTTGGGTAAACAGAAACAATCAATTAGAAGAGAGAAGAGGACTGTGGGATGACACAGCAAAATAGTGAGATGGCCCCACAAGATGCAGAACTGGCTCTGTCATGGTGCCTCTCCCCGTCTGTATGGTTCTCCACCCAACTCCCCTCTGAGCTCTGCCCCTCCAGTTTCTCTCCTGTAGTCTATACACTAAGGCACACTGCTTAATGACCTGTTTCTTCTCATGTACTGTATCTAGGGAATGTGTTTTCATGTCAGTATATTTATATCTGCTGTACATTAAATGATGGTTTCTCAATTCATCTTGATAATCTAAATGGTTTGCAAAATTCGCAGTCTTGGTGCTGAGACAAAACTGCCTATGTTAAACTATATGTGTGGGCACTTTACATGAGAAAATAATACTTAAGGTAACAGACATCTAAAGACTGAAAGGGATACCTTACATGAAAAAAACTGGAAAAGTGCTTTTAAATCTCAAAGTCAGTAAGCCTCTTGCAGCAATGTTGCAATAAATCAAGAAATAGCTTATTTTAAAAGATCAAATCTAAGCCTCTACTATCATTAAGACTTAGTGATGAAAGGTTCATGGGCCGTGTTGTATGAGGGAACCATCTTGTGTTCTGATAAAACTCGTCAAAAAGGCCACATATGACCAAATCTCAACCAATATGTAGTGACAGTACTTAAGCTAGAGGAAAGAAAAAAAAGAGGGAGGCATTTTGGAGAACAGACTATAGGACACTGGGCCAAATGATAGACTGAGAAGATTATTTCCTAATCAGCATCAGGTACTATGAAATGTCAACAGATGAGTAGGTATATAGATAGTATTGTAATATTAAACTTTCTAAATATTATTAGAAATATCATACTGGTGAAAGCAGCAGTATGTGCAGCACTTTTACAGTACATGTTTGGGACATATAATGAAAACATTTACTTTGGGGAGTTGGTATATATACTTATGACATTTAGAGAGAAAGGAAGTTTTATTGGATTTTGAAAAAGAACTTTTAAAAATAGAAGACCATGACTCTGTTTGTCTAACATGAGATCTCCCTATGTAGTTTAAGCTGGCCTTGAATTCCTGGAAGTTCTCCTACTTCAGAGCTCTGGAATTACATGTGCCACCACACCCAAGTAGAACCATAATAAGTCTTGAATAGTTTTAGCTGTGTTGTAAATACTATCAGGCTTTTAGGAATATTCTTTTAGTTTTTTTTTTTTATTACTTCATGTTTTCAGTACATGAATTTTTAATCATATTGGGGAATTTGTACATAGAGGCAGTATAACTTATTTCTTTTTTATTAAATCTTCTTCCCTTGCTGTTCCTTCCCTCCTCTTCCAGAGTCCTCCTGACTCTTTTCTTTCTTTCTTTCTTTCTTTTTTTTTTTTTTTTTTTTTTTTTTTTTTTTTTTTTTTTTTTTTTTTTTTTTTTTTTTTTTTTTTGAGACAGGGTCTCTCTTTGTGGTTCAGGCTGGCCCTCAGCTCAGCCTCAAACTCACATCACAGCAATCCTCCTGCCTCTGCCTCTCCTCAATCTTTTCATTCATATTGATATCATTAATCTGAGTTCATATTTATAGGGCAAAATGTCTACATTCACCGAGCTTATTAGGACCATGTATACGGCATAGTTAGGCATTCTGCCCAAAGACCTTAAGGCTTTGCACTAAGGTGACAGATGAATAACAGTGTTTCTAACAGGACAATCTGGAAGCAGCTTCTGTGCTCAACAGATGAGTAAATACAGAGACTGGCCTCTTTATATAATGGAACAGCTCTTTCCTATAAAGGACACATTTGAGACATTTATAGGAAAAGAGATGCACTTGAAAAATATAATTTTGAGTGAAATAAATAAACATACATCTCAAATGTTAGTCCTTTTGTTTTCCTCTCTTTTCACTCTCCTCTCTTTCATCACTAGACTCACTTCTCATCCACAGAAGCTGTGCACTTGATGAAAATCTACTTTCTTCAAATATAGCAAACAGCAAAACCAGTCAGCCAATCAAAGAAAAGCCTAGAGAAATAATAAAATAACAA
>PVIR01034720.1:0-17299 GCA_004026965.1 Petromus typicus | reverse complement strand
TGAGTTTGATACCTGGAGTCCAAAAAAGTATTAACTAAACCTAAGCCTCCCAGCAGCTGGGGCAAGGTGAGACCAGTGAACTCTGTGATACTGATTTGAGGGCGTTCCAGGGGCTTCGCAGCCGTCAGGAGACTCCCTCAGCCCCAGCGCTCCATGCTCCAAACAACTCATGATTCTCCGTGAGCATCTTTGCTGCTTAATATGGAGCAGGGCCCGGAAACACACATTCTGACACTAACTCCAGCCAGGTCAGCACGGCCTCCCCAGGAGGGACACGGGTGTTCCGGCGGCAAAGTCTCTGTGCCCTGGCGCAGGACTGTGTGACCGCTCTCAGAAGACAGGGAGCTAGGTGGCAGGCCGGTGTGCACCCGAGGGGGTTGCAGACCCGGGCGCGCGCGTGGTGAGGGCACTTCATCTGCGAGGCCATCTTGCTAGCGCAGTTCGAACTGAAACCTGATTTTGTCTCCATCTCACTACAGATGGGTGGGACACACAAGGTCAGAGAAAACTAAATCAGCCCAATGCAGATGGCATAGAAAACACTTTAAGACATGGAACCAGTCCCTCCAGCAATGAAACTGCAAGGAAAAGACCAAAAATATAAAAAACAAAAAGAAAGGCAAAGTGGCCCGCAGGTCAGACTTAACCAGAACTAACCAGGCAGTCACTGTTTTATTTGGATCCTGATTCTAAGAAAAACAGTAAAACAGTCATGAGATGACAAGCTCCTAGGAGCACAGACACGGCAGGATACTGGAAACTCATTTTTTTAAACCATGAGAATGATTATGTTCAAAAGAGCTCTTATATTTTAAAGATGCCTGCTTGTTTATGGGGCAAACGATATATCGCCTGGGATTTGCTCTGAAATAAAGCAGGAAGGGGGAGGCGTAGGGAGGGGGTGGCTCCACCGGCCGCGGTGCTGTCGGACGTCCGGGACAAAAGCTGCGCAAGTTCCAGTGAGGCCCCTTCTCTTGGGAGGCCTCCCCCTTGCACATTCTTGAGCGGTGGCGAGCGTGACCTCTGTCCTCATCCTTGGGGGTGCAGGAGCGAGGGACCTCACTCCCTCGCCTGTCTCACTGAACTCTGTAAGTGAAGTCCACAAATGTTCAAAAGCAGCTTCGCCAACAGCTAGTTCCTGGGCCACTGTTTGGCCGGATGGGGTGGGAGCTGAAGAGAGCACGCTGTCAGACAGTCATCAGCCGCCT
Source organism: Petromus typicus (assembly GCA_004026965.1). Classification (NCBI taxonomy): domain Eukaryota; kingdom Metazoa; phylum Chordata; class Mammalia; order Rodentia; family Petromuridae; genus Petromus; species Petromus typicus. Next base: position 16,091 of record PVIR01034720.1, on the reverse strand, counting down.
CTGCTCATTCCGAGTACAGACCATCTTCACATTTCTTCCCAAACCAGAGGAAGCTTCTGGGCTCCTGGCCAGCGCCTGCCTCCCTCTCTCTCTCTCTCTCTGCAGCAACATCCACTTCCTGTTTCTTTGCAGAATGGAGCGGAACAGAAACGCCTGGAACACATTAGGGCTCCTGTGCCTCCCACCCCGTGTCAGAATCTGGGGCTGCGGCGGATCTCAGGAGGTTTCCTCACTTTCTTTCCTCTCACAGCCCTGCGATCCCTTTGGAGCACAGACTCGGTGGGAAAAATAAATCACAGAACGACCATTGACTTTAAAAATCAGAGTAGGGTTTTTCTGAGCGTAAGGATAACAGACCCAAACACAGCCACCTCGTGGCGTTCCCACTCGCAGGGCGGTGCGTCTCGGTTCTGCACTGAGTCCTGACGCACTGTGCTCCCTCCAGTAAAACCTGTGAGGGATTTAAGCTAACTTGGACTCCCAGCCCGTCGGCAAAGTCTTCTGCCTCCCCTGAGAGCCAAGGCCCAGGTGCAGGAAGTTAGGGATAAGCGGAGGTAAGCCCAGGCTGGGGCCTGAGCCAGCAGCAAGCCCACCCCCCACCCCGCCTCCCTCTGCTGCTCCTCTGACTCTTCTAACCGGCCTGGGAACTGAGGCTCTGAGGCTCAGCCCAGGCGGCCGTGACTCTGCAGGGTTCCTGCGCTGTATCCCCAGCACCGGCTTTCGAAGTGGTCTTGGACGCAGGACTCACCGAGGTGAAACCCGCACAGCTATGAAGGGCCGGGCCGGGCGAGGACGTTCCCAGTACTCCACAACGCAGGGGCGCTGCTCCGCTCTGTCTGGGCGCAGCACCAGGGGACGCCGCACTAGCTGGCTAGGTGGCCGTGGACCCTGGATGCGCAGGCTTTGAAGCCTCACCAGGCAGCTGTGATTTTTGACCCGTAACTGGCAGCTTGGGGTCGTGTGTGAGCTCGGACAGCAGTGCTGCAGAGTGACCACCACCCCGGGGCTGCACTGGTCACGAACAGACTCAGGGCTCTCCCCGTGGTGACCTTGGCGATGGGGCGTGCCCACGGTGAGGTTCGTTCCTTCCCTCTGACCTCGGGATACAGGAAGGCCAGGAGCCCTGGCTTTGAGTCTACCCAGTCCAGACTCAGGCTCAGGGTGGCCTTGCCCAGGCCAAGAGCACAGACGCTGCCCAAGGCAAAGACCCCAAGGACCCTCAGCGCCCCTCCTCCTGCTCCGGACTACAACCTCCTCAGCACTGCCATCTGTAAAGGCGCGGTCTGCCAGGCCCCACCCTCAGGCCAGGATCCGTCAGGGTCTGAGGGACTCGTTCCCTCTTTCCGCCCAGGGACGACAGGGCTTCCTGCTGTTGCTGACTCACGGGGGCCTCCGGGTTGGTCCCTCAATTCTTTCCAGACTCTGTCAACAGTCTATACTTCTGTGTACGACTTCTGTCTCCCGAAGGAATCTGTATTTTGGGCTTCTCACCTGACCAAGCCGGCAGCGTCTGCTCTGGCGGAAGGGAAAAACCAAAATTGTAAGCCCGTCCACTCGTGCAGAACTCTAGCTTGCCTCTTGGGAGGCCCTGAAGCAGACCCCTATTCTGTCGTTTAACTTTGTAAACTTTGTTATGTTCACTGCAGAACTGCCAGAGCTCTGCCAGCTTTTGTTGCAGTTGACGCTGGAACCTCACAAGACCCCGGGGCTCTTTGGAGCTGAGAAGTACTTTGGTTGTTAAAGAGGACTGTTATGTCCACTTCTGTGATAGGTGGGAATCTGTGCACCATTCTAACCAACAGAGCTTGTAGTCTGTACTCTGTCTTAGCCAATGAGACATGTAAGTTTGTAAACAATGAAGTGAGACTAAAATGTAACTCCTGCCCTAATTTCAAGAACATTCTGTAAGGAGGGCATAAAATCTGGGCTTCTGCACAGCCCAGCGCCAGTCTGTGCAGAGAATTCCTGGGCTGGTCTCCTCGCCATACAGTAAAGCTGTCCACGTGGCCTGTGAAAACCTTGAGTGCCGAGCTCCAAGTGCAGCTCTTGAGATTCACCTGCCCGCTGGCACCGTGCTGCTCCTGGCACCTGACTGACGGTGCCCACGGAGGGACTCAGCCCCCGTCCCAGCTGAGGTGGATGACAGGAAACTATGCTGAGCCCCGGCCTGGAAGACAGCGGCTGCAGGGGCACAGGCCCAGGCTGCAGCCACAGCGGGGCCGACTGCGCCCCCGTGAGGCCCAGGCTGCAGCCACGGCGGGGCCCCCCTGAGGCCCATTCACCTGTGACTAAAGAGACAGGCCCGCGTGCAGGAAGGCCACTTGAAGCAGGTTTCCAGCACGTTTCCCAGCAGGCATAAGCTAGGGGTCTGTGGGGAAGGCGTTAATGAAAATGACACATTTGAGGACATTTGGGGAAGCTGTAGTTTGGTGCCCACCTCTAGTTCCAGCCTCTGGAGGCTGAGGTAGGATCCTCCAGGGTCCCAGGCCAGCCTGAACTATAGTGTGTGATCAGAGTGCAGTTTCTTTCAATTTCGGTCTCTCTGTGTCTTCAGGAGGAAGTCTTCCCATGTCTTTTGAAATTCAGGAAGTTTTCCTGACTGCCTCAGATCCAGGGGAGCGTGATGTAGTTCAGAGCCAGAGCTGGGCTTTGCCCCCAGGGCCCCTGCTGCCTCAGCCCCGCCAGGACAGCACCGCTGCAGGCAGAGGCCCCGGCTGGGGGAACTCAAGTGGGAAACCTCTGCTGGCCGCTGTGGGACGGACCAGGAAGACAGCTCCAGGGCCGGTGACACGGAAGAGCAGCAGCAGTGCAGAGAGGACACGGAACTGGGCCCGGAGGCCTCACGCCACTCCTTCCCGGGCAGGACCCAAGTGAAATGGACAGGGAGGGCCTCACGCTGACAGCAAAGAGCCGTGGGCTTGGTACCCTACAGCTTCCACCAGCTTGGAGGACGGGGGAGATGGTGTTGGCCGAGACCCTAAATCAAGTTCCTCTGTCCCTGGGGCCCATCGTGGGGGGCTCGGAGGCTGCACAGCCCTGGAACTGATTTTGAGAGCCAGAGGGCTATAGAGCGGGTGACCCTGAAAATGCGAGCAGATCCGTGCACTAGCTGACGGCCGTGGGCCCTGGACTGGCTCAGCGGTAGCGGTGCCCCGACAGCAGTAGCCAGTGGGGGGTGAACTGGGAAGGGAGCCCTTGGCTGGGGACACAGGCCTGTCACCAGATGCAAGGCAAGAGAAATGGCTGCAGTCCTTCCCGCAAGCCTCAAAGACGTCTGTGCCGTGGGCTACTCCCTTCAGGAGTAGGTGACACACAGGACGAAGGGGCCTCCAGGTGGCATTAGACGAAGCCCCTTGAGGTGGAAGCCCCTGAGCCCTCCCTTTGTGGTGTTGGCAGAGTGGAACTCGGCTTGGCCCATGGCTATCAGGCCTTGCCCCCTTTCTACCCCTTCTGCTCGATGCCCCCAGGACGGATGGGGACACCCTGCCTCGGTGTCCCCGAGTTACTTCGTGGCTGGTCTTGAGGCTGCTCTGTCAGGAGGTGCAGCTCGGCCGTCGTCACAGCCCCCTTCCCCTCCTCCTCCGCCCCACCAATCCTGGTGCTGTGGCCTCTGTGCCCTAACATGGCAGAGATAAGGGAAGGCTCCCAGCCAGTAGCACCCCTGACCTCCCCAGGGTCAGGAAGCCATGGTTAACACAGCCAGCCCTTCGAAGGCCCTGTCGGTGTCACCTCGCGTCACTCAGAACCGTTCTGCAACTGTCAGGCATGCACACACCCGCCCACAGGTGTTGGCTTGACCACAGCCTTGACCTAAGCACTACAATGGGATTTGGATCAGAAGGCTTAAATCCAGACCGGATTGGACCAAAGGACAGGCTGAAGTTTGGACCAATCAGCAGGCCTCAGTGCGGACCAATCGCACGCCTGCAGCAGCGGTGTGAACCGCACCCGCGGCACTTCGTGTGTTCTCGTGCCCTGGGTGACCCTGCGCGGGGACTCGGCCTCCTGCCAGTGCGCTCATGATTTACTTCTCAAATGACGGGACTCGAAAGGTCCGTCAATCAGCCACAGTGTCAACCAGCAGCGCTCATGGGTAGCGTTCTTCAGCCTCAATGAAGACCTCAGGGCTCACGGCTGTGATGCCTGGGGCCCGGGGCCAGAGCCACTCACAGGACTGTACTTTGCCCACGAGTTACTTCTACCTGATTGAAGCGAAGGAGCCATCAGCTGACTGGCAACCCCAGACTGCGTGGAGGGAGGGCGACGCGTCATCACGGTGCCCTGGAGGAGGGAGACAGGGCATCACAGACACAGGAGCTGTGGCAATGGGAGCAGAGTCAGGCGAGCGACTACCGGCTTTGGAGATGAGATGAGGTCACAAATCAAAACTCTGGGCAGCCTCTGCGAACTGGGAAGACAAGGAGAGGGTCTCACTGTACTTCACGCTGTCCTTGAACTCACTGAGTACCCCAGGCTGGCCTCAAGCTTGTGATTCTCCTGCCTCAGCCTCCCAAGTGCTAGGACTAGAATGTGCCATCATGCCTGGCTCAAATTTATGACCTTTGTTTTTATTATTATTTTTTTTTTTTAGGTTTTTTGAGACAGGGTCTCACTTTGTGGTTCAGGCTGGCCCTGAGCTCAGCCTCAAACTTATATCACAGCGATCCCCCTGCCTCTGCCTCCCGAGTGCTGGGATGACAGGCGTGAGCCATCACGCCCGGCACTGTGGTATGTGGTACTGGTTGCTGCTGGGATGAGTCTCCACGCCCAGTATTGGTATGTGATTACCGGGGATAGAACCCGGGTCCTTGCGCTTCCAAGACAGGCTCCGGAACCACTGAGCTATATCCCCGGCCCCAATGACCTTTGTTTTTAATGGTACGGGGGATTGGACCTGTACAGGGTCTTCTCACTGAGCTACATCCCCCATGTCTTGGAAGTTGCCCAGTGAGATCCACACTTGTGATCCTCCTGCCTCAACAGCATGCACTTGACCCGCCTAAGCTGCACGCTCCCCAAGGCCCTCACTCCTGTAGATCGCCACTCTCTCCTCTTCGAGCAGTGCATTGATTAAACACTCAAGCAAAGGAACCTGCTCGAGTGCCTTGGTACCAACAACAGCACCTTAATAAAACATCAGAAATGCCTACTATTAATATAATTCTTGGCTGTTATCCCCAAAACCATTGCACAGTCTGCCCTCTGCATATGTGATGAGTGCAGGATACAGAGAACAACTCTGAGGCACCTCCAAGAACTCCTTTTCCCAAACCAAACTTACAGGTGGGTCCGCGCTGTGATGTGAGCGCCCCCTACTGCTGCGAAACTTCAGAAAGCGTAGACAGTAGGGTGCTGGTGATTTTGGGGAGGCTTTTGTCTGGCTTTTGGTCTCTGAGGACACATCCCTGCACACTCCAGATCTCACCTATTTTGTTCTTATTGAGTCAGGGTCTTGCTAAGTAGTGTAGGCTGGCCCCCGAACCCCTGGTGATTCTCCTGCCTCGGCCTCTCAAGGGGTAGCGTTACGGGCATACAGCACCACACTTGGCCTGATGGTACCTCGAGGTGATCCAAAGCCTGACTTGCTCCAGAGATCCTTCCAGTGGATAGAACTTAGGTGACACTTATATTCAGTACGCTCATTAAAAGGCTAAAATCTTGAAAGTTTCCCTCATTTCTCCTTTGATCTTTAAATAATTATTAGTTTTTCTCTTTGATATTCAAATAATTGGTCCTGTATTTTTGTACATTCTCCCAACTCGGAAGTTCTACCTTCTATGTAAGAATTTTTGTTTTAAATTTATTTTATATATAACTGAATTTTTAAGTAGTTGAATTTTTAAATGTGCTTGCATTTATGAACTGGAATACAGGATTTCAGTTCAGCCTTCACTAACCACTTTTTTTTATGTTAGTTCTAGATAATATTTGTTGTTCTTTTTTTGTTTTGTTTTCTAGTGCTGGGGATTGGGCTCAAGGCCTTGCACACGCTGGGCTACGTGCCCTGCCTTTGGGGATACATTTTTTTAAAAATTATCTTTATGTGAAGCAGATAATATAAAAATGTAACACGATGTTAAGAGTTATAGTGGAAGTCTATGTGGAGGAAAATAAGCAAAAAGGTGTTCTGGGAATCTGAAGAGCTAACTCTGGACAGAACTCTGTTCTTCACAGAACAGGGCCGTGGGAAGAACCCAGTCGGCGCCTTGCTTGGTAATGCCTACCCGGTATTCCAACGTAAACCATCCTGGGCTCATTTCTAAATGACCACATGGCCTAGAAAGGAAGTGGATGCACTGGCAAATTATTCCTCCACTTTTGTCTAAATCCAGAAAAAATGTGTTAGTTTGGAATAGAAGTAGAAACATCGCCAGACTCAGAAAGTTGTGTGTACAGTCAGCTCAGCACCTGGTGTGAGCAGTGTGACGGAGGAGTGCTGTGTGAGACCGTCCCGCACAGACGGGACTCAGCGGGGCGAGGGGACGCGTCCGTCAGCCCAGGACCCTGGGAAGCTGAGGCAGGAAGATCACGCGCTTGAGGCCACCTGAGGAACTTTGCAAGATACTCTCTCTAAGTAAAAAATTAAAAGGGCTGACGACAGAGCTCAGTGAGAAGCCCCTGGGGTCTGTCCCCGGCACAAAAGAAAAAAAGCCAGGACAATTCATACGGCACCAGACAGGGTGGATTTGAATGAGAACTAAATAAGACAAAAGAGCAACGTGGCGGGCGAGGTGTGTGAGTGGAGAGTGAGCCTGAACGCACACCACGGTTCCCAGAGGACAGGACAGTGAAAATGCTGGTGACAGCCGAGGAGTCGCCAGCCTGCTGCTGGATCTCATTTAAAGCACCGGCCACGCCCACCCGCCCTCTGCGCCCTTCACCATGCGCTGAGCAGCGGGCACCGACGGCGTCACGCGTGAGACGGGACGTGAGCACGGCAGCGGGGGTGCGGAGGGCAGCTGAACAAGTGGCACCCGTGGGCGGGCGCAGGCGCCCCGCTCGGGGAGGTGTGGGGTCCGCTGGGTTCTGCGGAGATAACCATGGCCGTGATGTGTGGGTCCTGCTGAGGGAGAACTGCAAACGAGCAAAGTTTCCCCTAAGAATCTGCGTGAGCAACCAGCTGCCGTGCAGATTGTCATGCGCATCTGCCGCTATGTTGAGGTTCCTGCAAACTGCAACCTCCACCCACTCTGCCTCCTACGCATGCGTAAAAGAGAAGTCCAAGATGTCTTCCCTGGGAAAAATTCTGGATGTTTTCCACCGATGCTGCTACAAACCACAAATACTATAATGACCAAACACAACAGACTGACTTACGGTGTCTCTAGGTTAGAAATCCGACCCAGAGCTCGCTGGGCTGACATGAGCGCGTCCCTGAGTTCCCGTGGTAGAGGCTAGCAGCTTCGTACCTCAGACCTCCTGCTGCAGTCAGATCACCCTCTCTAATTAACTGGAAAACAGTCTCATTCTTGAGGACTCATCTGTGACTATACTGGGTCCACCAGACAATCCAGGTAGGCTTCCCATCTGAAGACCCTTAACATAAATTAGATCTGTTAAGTCCTTTTTGCCATATAAGGCAACATATCTGTCGGTTCTGGGCATTAGAAGAATATCCACACCTTTAGTGGACTATTATCGTGCCTACCACATGGACCCTCAAATCATGCCTCAAAATATTTTAAAACTTATAATTAATTAAGTAAAAATAAAATTATAATTAAATGAAATATGAACTTGTAATTTAAGAAAGAAAGGATGACTTGGGGACGTAGCTCAGTAATAAACCTCTTGCCTAGCATACCTACAGTCCTGAGTTCAATTCCAAAAGAAAGGAAAAGAAAGAAAAAACAAAGAAAAAGCCCACCCTAGGAAAAAGCCACTAGGAGCAAAGGTCAATCAAAAACAACGACAAAAAAATATATTCGGAGTGGTGCTCACTTCATCTAGACTGGCAAAGATTCCAGATGTTGCAATTATTGGCTGAAAAGTTAAGGAAGAAAATTTAAACTGCAAATATATTAAAAACAAAATTAGCAAAATGAACAAAGAAAAAATGATCCACACAAGTATGCAAACAGTTTAAGGCATTCATATACACAACTTCAAGAAATGCAAAGTCACCAAGAAAATGAGACTGTACTGGGGTGAATAGCAAACTAGATGCAGTTAAAGAGAGAACCAGTGACGTAGAATATGTGTTGGAAGAAATTATCCAAAATGGACTTGGAATGTATGAACGATATGAAAGGCAGTGGACGTGGAAGGCAGCAGTAGATAAATTTCTGATGGTCATCTTCTGTCTCCTACGTTATAATGACAAGACTAGCAAGTGTTCTGCTACCACGCTGCTCTTCAGGGCTTTGCTGCGGTCCAAAGACTCAAAATATGACAAACAATGATTCTCTTTTCCTCTTGATTCTGTAGATCAAGCAAATGGATAGCCAGGTATCTAATCCTAGTACCTGGGAGGTTGGTGCAGGAGGATCCCAAGTTCAAGGCCAGCCAGGACTACACAGTGAGTTCAGGCCAATCATCGAGTACATGGGAGACCTTGTCTCCAAAGAAACAACAAAAAATGCGGGGAAAGCTTATTTGAGTAGTTCTTTTGGTATTCATGGCGTTTTCTGGATTATTTCATGATATTTTAGTCATGTAGCAGCTAGGACCAAAACATCCAAGACGGTTTCACGCGTGTGTAGGGGCCATGACAGGGTAGCCTGAAGACTGGAATATGCCAGGGCTTCCTTGGCATAGCTTACCTGGCTCTTTAATCCAAGGGAGAGTGTTCAGAAGCCAAGGAAGAAGCCACAGGTCTCTTCAAGTCCATTTTGGAATTACACGGCATCACTTGTACTATGTTCTAATCACAAGTCATGGGTCCAGAGCACATCCAAGGGAAAGAGACAGCGCCATGTAAATTATTTAGGGCTTTGACAGAATTTTATAAATTGATTTCTAAATTTATACATTTATACAGGTCAAAATTAGATAAGACCTTTTTTTTTTTTTTTTTTTTTTTGAGACAGGGTCTCGCTTTGTAGTTCAGGCTGGCCTCAAACTCACTATGTAGCCCAGGCCAGCCTCGAACTCACAGTAATCCTCCTGCTTCTGCCTCCAAGTGCTGGGAACATAGGCGTGAGCTGCCGTGTCTGGCATTATGGTATGTGATTACCGGGAATCAAAGTTGGTACCTTGCGCTTCCCAGGCTGACGCTGGAACCACTGAGCTAAATCTCCAGCGCAGACAAGACGTTCTTAAAGTAAGAAAAGGTGGTAAGTTCTTGTACATAGTAAGCCTTATTATAAAGCTATAGTAGCTGGGTATAGTGACGTATGCTTGTAATCTCAGCACTCTGGAGGCTGAAGCAGGATTACCATGAGTTCAAGATCAGCCTGAGCTACAAAGCAAGACCCTGTCTCAAAAAACAAAACAAACTGAAAAGCTATCATAATTATATAGGTAATTTTACACAGGTAACACACCAGAAAATTCAGAAACAGACTCATATCTATAAGCTAGATATATGACAGAGAGATGCTACAGGTGCTTAGGGTAAGAATAGAGCAATTATGTTTATCTTTCTGGCAAAGCTGGATAGTGGAGGAACTTTAGTGGCTAGTGGCTGGGGAGGTTACTAGTCCCCCCAAGCAGTGCTCCTGGAAAGGCATGCGGCAGCTCTTCACACCCCAGTTCCTGAGAAGTGAGTTATGATGAAGGAGCATCTCTGCCTCCTACACCCTGGCTTCCTGTCTTGCGGTGTGATTCTCTGGCTTGCGGTGCTTTGGCCCTGCAAGTACAAAATGGATGTGGTGATCCAGCCAGGGGACTCGCCAGAGGGTGACCTGGTAGGACGACCTGATCCTATGCTTCCCAAAGTGGAGACCTGAATAAACCTGTTTTATGAAACAGCTAGCTCCAGTACCATTCCCCAGTGGGAAACCGACGGGCCCAGTGATCTACATCATGTTTTGTACGTGCTTGCATACTTCTCAGATACCTCTTTTTTAACTAGTCAAAATTTGTGAAAAGAGGGGTCACCCTGGACTTCATCGATGGCATTTCTTTCTTTTTTTTAGTATTTTGAGACAGGGTCTCACTTTGTAGTTCAGGCTGGCCCCAAACTCAGCCTCAAGCTCAGCAATCCTCCTGCCTCTGCTTCCCGAGTGCTGGGATGACAGGCGTGAGCCACCACGCCCGGCACTGTGGTCTGTGGTACTGGTTGCTGCTGGGGTGAGTCTCCACACCCAGCCTTGTGTTATGTGGTCACTAGGGATTGAACCCAGGTCCTTGCGCTTGCAAGACAGGCGCCAGAACCACTGAGCTAAATCCCCAGCCCCAATCCAGGGTATTTCTTTTTATTTTTAAGGTTTTTTTTTTCTGAATCCAGGGTATTTCTAAACCAGACTTTAATTTTAATGAGGAAGAACCTTTACAGCAACACAGGATGAATGTGAGAATATTACCTTTCCTGAATGAAGAGATTAATTTTTTTATTTTTTCAGAAATCATTTCATACTCAAAAGCTGAAATAGTACAAAATTCCTATATATCAACTATATTCTCTAATGATAATATCATCCATAACTATACTACAGTTATTAAAGCCATAAAATCAATATCAGTTTGCATTTGTCTAACGTTCCTTCATGACAAAAATGAGGGCTATGCATTTCTGTAAGAACATGCCATGCCCTCTCTAGTAGATCACATTGTATTAGATGCTAATGTCTCATTACTAGTGGTATTAACCTTGATTCCTTGGTGTCTGTCATCTTACCATAAAGTTACTGTTTTTCTCACTGTACATATTAAACAGCTCAGGAAAATACTTTTATACTAGGTACCTATTCCACTCCTTAAACCTTCACATCATTTTTAGCATCAATTGATGAATCCTGCCTGCAACCATTATTATTATAGCGTTTTCCCTGTGGTGATTTTCTCTTTTTAAAAAAATATAATGGAGTATTACTTTGCCACAAAAAATGATAAGACTGAGTCATTTCTACTCAAATGGATGTACCTTCAGGACATCCTCATAAGTGAAATAAATAGGTCACAGATGTGTAAATATTGTATTTTATTTCTAGTACGAGAAAATGAAGATGTAAATGAGTTCTAGAATATATAGTAGATATTGTGAAATAGAAAATATTTAAAAGGAAATGGGTGTAGGGGTAAGTAACAAGGGGAAAAATAATGTGATGTTAATAAAAAAAGGAAACAAATTTTATGTATATAGGGTGGGGATGGTGTGGGAATGGGAAAAATGAGAATTAAATCATGTCATATACTGGTACAAATTTTTGATGTTGAATGAGATCATGAAATGTATATATAATGTACCAATAAAGATCCGATACCTTTTAATGAATAAAAACACGTAGCTGACCGAGTGGGCAGGGAAGAGGGTGCAGTACACAGGTCACTAGAGCAGCTGTAAATATGAGCGAGTTTTTGAGGGTTTTGGAAACTTCGTTCACTGTCGTATTTTTTCCCTTCTGTGAAATCCTAATTTTTCATGTAAAGCCTAGCTAAATTTGTTTCTGAACTTCTGCTAGGTCTTTTATTTAATTAAGAGACAATATAAGAAATAAGATTAATATAAATATAGCTGTTCTAATAAGCATAGCTGTTTGGTGACAGTGGTTGTGATGCCTGTATCAGATTATCTCCAAGGCACATAAAAGATTGAAGTGGGAAAATGTCAAAATTATGAGACTGCAACAATACACATGTGTCTGTCTTGCCTCTAGGAATGAGTTTTGATTAGACAGATGTTCTCAGTTATAATCTTTTCTATCCTTTCTCCAGAAATTGTTCAGATGTTTGCCAAATTAAAATTCTGTCCAGCAGATTTAAACAAACACTAGGAAGCCTGGTTTATTTCAGCAATTTGAAGATTCTTGCTGTGGAATGACTTTGCTTAATAGATGGACAGTGGGATGAAATATGCAACACGGGTGAAAAAAGTCCACAGCCCTTTCGAAGTACAACTGGGGGATTTCCAACACAGACCCACAGCTTAGCTCCCGTCTAGGATCTACACTAGACTTGTGATGCAGCTACCGGATTTATTATAGGTAAGAAAAACGTGACAATGCTGTTTAAACTTAAAGAAGAAATGCAGTATCAGTACGAACTGAGATGCAGCTACTTCTACAGAAAGCCCTGGAGCAGTAGATTCAAAACTGGATTTAACAAAGGGAACACTTCTAACTCCGAAACAGAGGCACGTGTCCCAGATCTGAACTTTCAAGGACGAGGATCTGAAGAGTTTGGTCTTTATCCTGAAAAAGCCTGGAACACTGTTAGTTTGTGTTGCTGTGTGTTAATAGAAAAAATACCCTGATAAACAAAGGCCGAGTGGTCTGAAGGTGTGTGTGTGTGTGTGTGTGTGTGTGTGTACTGAGATAAAGTAGGTCAGATATGTCCAAACTGATAAACACTGGAAGCTAGTATACCAAAGGTAATTTGGGCAAGCTATTTTGCACACTCAAAGAGAAACGCCACAATTTTTTTAATGTACAAGGAAACAATGAGTGTCTGTAGAGACATCCACTGGAGTTGTTTTGTCCCTGTCTCAAAAAACTAAAAAAAAAAAAAGAAAGTATTCATAGCATCTTTTTTTTGGTTAGTGTATATTTACAGTACACAGTTGTAATATTCACTTTGAAAAATTGGTACATGTATGTAACATGTTCATCATTGCTTTCTTTTCTTTTTTTTTTTTTTTTGAGAGGGTCTTGCTTTTGTAGCTCAGGTTAGTCCTGAACTACGAAAACTCAGCCTCGAACTCATTCTCCTGTCTCTGTCTCCCGAATACTGAGATTACAGACGTGTGCAACCACGGCCCACATTGCGGTACGTGGTTACCGGGATCAAACTTGGGACCTTGCACTTGTGTCGGAACCACTGAGCTAAATCCACGGCCGCCATTGCTATCCTGGTAGCCCTCTCCTTTAGCGCCCATCTCCAAAAGTCTACTTTTAATCTTTTGAACATGAATAACCAATTTTTCAACATCATTTATTAAAGAGGTTGTCTTTTCTTCAGCTTACACTTTTGGGCCCTTTGTCAAAAATCAGATGGCTGCGGGTACATTTTATGTGTTGGGTTCTATTCTGTTGGTCTATGTCATTTTCCCCCTTTATTGGGTTCACTGATACAGTTTAGGCACACAGTATGATCACATTCATCACTGAGAATTTATACATTTGGACGGGATATATCTTGATTCTCATTTATTCCCCTTCCTTCCCTGCAGTTCCCACCCCCACACAGAAGCTTTGCTTCCGATGTTTTAATCATCAGATTTCCTCTCTCCCCTCCCCCTCGTTTCTCTTTTCCTTTTGAACATCAGTAAACGTTCATCACTTGGACAAAATACCCGACATCCACAACTAGAGGGAGAGATTTACTCCGGCTCCTGTTTCGATCCATAGTTGGCTGACTCCAAGGCAGGACGGTGCTGCAGAGGGTCAGGCAGACAAGAAACAGCACAAAGGGAGACGCTGAGGACTGAGCCCGTGGTCCCACGCGGGAGGAGACAGACCCTGCCGGGCCGCACTGCCGGGACCTCACTCCTCCATCCAGACGCCTCTGGCCAGTAGCAGGCCAGGTGGGCCTCTTCCAAACACAGAAGTCCGTGGGGGCCATTTTAGATCTGAACCACAACAGTCAACATGCCTATCTTTTGCCAATACCATGTGGTTTTTCTGTTTTGTTTTGTCTTTGCTGTGACTGTGTCTTTGCAGTATAAAGAAATCTAGCACTGTGACACCGCTCACCTTGCTGTTTTTGCTCAGGCTTTCTTTGGCTACTGTGGGTCTCCTCTAGTTTCCTATTACTTTTTATTTTTAAATATTTATTTTTGGTACTGGCAATCCAACTGTGGACTTGTGCTTACGAGGTCGGCGGCAGAACCAATGAGCTAAATCCCTGGCCCCCTCGGTATAACTTTTAGTTTATTTTTTTCTAGTTCTGTATAAATTTTTCTTGGTATTTTAATAGGGATTATTTTAAATTATAGACTGCCTTTTATAATATGGTCATTTTAACAATATTAATTCTACCAACCCAAGAACAAGGGATTTTTTCCCCCCATTTTCTAACATCTTCAATTTTTCTTCAAATTCTGCAGTTTTCATTATAGAGGTCTTTTCCCTCTTTGGTTAGGTTGATTCCTAGTTTTTTAATTTTTTGAAGCTATTATGAATGGAGTTATTTTCCTTCCCGTTGGGCTCATTACTGATCTTTTGTGTTTTGTTTTGTGTTATGCCACTGTGGTGAATTTATCCGATCTACACGTCTTCCATGTAAAAAACTGTATCATCTGCAAATAAGATTAATTTGACTTTTTCCTTTACTATGTCTCTTCTGGTCTGATTGGTCTCAGAGTTTCAAGTACTATGTCAAATGAGAGTGATAATCTGTCTACTTAATATTTTAAAGGAAATGCTTTAACTTTTCTCTTAATCATTATGATGTGGGATATGGGTTTTTCATAAATATCTCCCATCTAATTGAAGGACAATCCTTCTGTACTTATTTTCATCATGAAGTGTTGCTGGACTTTCTCAAAAACTTTTTCTGCATCTATTGATGTTCATGTCATTTTTTATCCTTGATTTTATTTATGTAATGTGTTACATTGCTTTATGTATGCCGAACTATCTTCGCATCCCTAGAACAAAGCCAACTTGGTCATAGTGTATAATGTGTTTAAAGAGTTGTAAATTCTATTTGCACGTATCCTATTAATGATTTTAAATTTTTTTGTATCTGTGTTCATAACAATATTGGCTTGTAGTCTTCTCTTTCTTTTCTTTTTTTTAACTCTTTCTGATTTTGTTATCAAGACCAATGAGTTTGGAAACAATTCCTTCCCCTTCAATTACATGGAAAGTTTGAAAATATCAGCATTAGTTTTTCTCTAAAGTTGTAGTAAAATTCCATTGTAAATCCAGTACTTTCTAGGCTTTTCTTGGTACAGTACTTTTGTTAAGGCAGAAAAAGGAACCCCGACGATGCTCAACAACCAGGCCTGCCACACACCAGGCCACCCGGCAGGAGACTTTATTAAAGGGATGTGAGCCTCGGGGGTCAGGAAAGACAAAGGGAAGAAGAGAGAGAGAAGGAAGAGAGATGTGGAGAGAGGAGAGAGAGGAAAGAGAGAGAGAAAGAGAGAAGAGAGAGAGAACAAAGCAGAGAGAGAGTAGGGCACCGTCCTGCCTTGGGGGTCAGTGATTTATAGGGGCCGGATTTGCGCGCGCAGGTCAGACACACAACGGGATTCTCCTTGATGGGTGAGTTTTAAAGGTAGCGTGGCCTGAGCGGCGGGCCTGAGCTGTCATAGCCTAGGGGAGGGGCGACTGCTGCGTGGTCCCTCCTGAGTTTGGGCCTTTATAGAAAGTAGGGCCTGAGTTTTAAGAGATATGGCCTTCACAGTGAAAGGGAACAGAACCCCGTAGGGGGTTTTGAGTAAAGAGTTTTTGCCAACACCTAGTGTCATATTGTGAGGTTAGGTAGCTTATAACATTGCAACTTTTCTAACAGTTTTATTACTGCATTAATTTCATTGCTTGTTTCTGGCCTGTTCAGGAGTTTTATATCTTTTTGGTTCAATTTTGGTAAATCATACATACAGGAATTTTGTTCTTTCTTATTTTCCAGTCTATTGGAATATACATTTTAAAAATAGTTTATATGTATCCTCTGGCACTGAGGAATGACTTTTGTGATTTCAGTTTTTTCATTTTAAATTTTCTTGGGTCTTCATTCAGTAATTTCGACTTATGGTTTATCAATCGTACTTTTCCTTCTAAGGAGTCAACTTTGATACATTGATACTTTGCATTTATGCCTCTATTAACATTAATTTCTACTCTGATCTTTATAATTTCTTTGCTTCAATTCTAGTTTTAGGTTTGGGTTTTTCCTCTTTTTTTTAAGGTTATTTGAAGGTTATTTGAGATAGTTTTATTTTTCTAATGTAGCACTCATAGTCATAAACTTCCCATTAGAACTGCTTTCACTCGGGCTGGGGATTTGGCTCAGTGGTTCCAGCGAGCCAGTGGTTCTTGCAA
>PVIR01034719.1:5559-16954 GCA_004026965.1 Petromus typicus | reverse complement strand
CTCAGACCCTGGGCGCTCTTCCGGCGTGGGCCTGGAGACAAGTAAACTGCAAACCCGGCGCAGATTCAGTGACGCAGACTCGGTGCTGCAGTCACTGCTTCCCGAGCCGCCTGCTGCTAACCTCAGTCCCTGGGCACTCTTCCGGCGTGGGTGTTGTTCATTTCTTGATAGCAGCCAATCTTGGTGGAGTGAGATGAAATCTGAGTGTTGTTTTCATCTGTATCTCTCAAATGTTCAGTGATGTTGAACATTTTCATGTTTCTTCACTGCTTTTACTTCTTCAATAGCGTGGGAACTAGCAGAAAGTATCAATAGTTGAGACCTCATCTTATTGAAAAGTTTCTGCACAGGAAGAGAATCCACCGACTGAGTGAAATGATAACCTGCAAGTTGGGAAAAAAAGTTT
Source organism: Petromus typicus (assembly GCA_004026965.1). Lineage (NCBI taxonomy): Eukaryota > Metazoa > Chordata > Mammalia > Rodentia > Petromuridae > Petromus > Petromus typicus. Next base: position 16,548 of record PVIR01034719.1, on the reverse strand, counting down.
TCCCAGCTGTTCCTCAGACACACGACTTCAATCTATAATATATAAAGGACTTAAAAGAATCAACTCTCCAAATTTAAAGAAAATGGGCATCTGAGATTTTTTATCCTTTTAGATGTCCCTTATTGTGGAACATCTAAAAGCATTTTCCTCTTATTGTGTTTTATTGCAATGAATCTGTGCAACATGGATTTTTATTTTTTTTAATTTTTAAATCTTTATTGGTACATTACATATATGAATCATGATTGTACTCCATAATGGGGATTTGTACCAATATAAGACTAAATAGTATATATAACTTTTGTCCCATTTATAATTTTTTTGGGAGAGTACATAATTAAAAACATATAACGGGCACATGTGATATCCAAATTGTATCAGTGTCTCAATCCATCTGTAGTAGTTTCAGTTTTTAACTATTATAAATAAAACTTCTGTCATTTATTTTAAGTGTTTTTAGGGGCATTTATTTTTATTTTTCTTGGATTAATACTTGAATGTGGAATTGTTGCATTTGAGCACCAGTTTATGTGTAACTACCTGGTGAACAAATCATTTTTCTAAGTGGTGGCACCGATTTACATGTCACAGGTATGTATGACGTGTAAATTGCTCCACTGGCTCTCTAACATCTTACATAGTGAGTCTGTTTATTATTTACTCTAGAGGAGATAGTTCACTAGATTTCAATTTTTATTTCTCTTCCTAATGATCAAATGCTGGTGACTTAATCATATGTATGTTTTCCATTTGCCCATATTTTATGTGTTTGAAGTATTTGGTCTTTTGCCCATATTTAAAACTGGATGAGTTTTCTTTTTGTAGGTGAGTTGTAGGGGTCCATTTATATTCCATGTAAGTCTTTTGTCATGTGTTGCATTTACCTACAGACTGTTGGTGGCCTATTATCTCTTTCCTATCCTTGTGATCAGAAGTGTAATTTTTTATGAAGTACATTTAAAAATTTTTATAGTAGTATTACTTGACCTTTCAGTGTCTTCTATAATAGTTTTTGCCTATTCCAAGGTTGTCCTGGCAGGTTTGTTGCATTAGCTTTTATATTTCTCTTATGATCCTTCTCAAAATATTTTTAAATGAAATGATTTGTGAAAGAGATTTTCTTTCTCTATTGCATCTCTTTAGTAAATTTGCCTTTGATATTATACATACAGGTTTAATTTAGAACTCTGAGTTCTTTTTCATTGGTCTACATATATCTCCTTTTGCTAATATTATATTGTCTTAATACAGTACAGTTTTAAGGTCCGTTAATGCATCCAATGTTATTGTTTTTTAAAAAACTGCTTTAACTGTTCTTGTTTATTTTACTTTTCCAAATAAATTTTTAAGTCTTGTTAATTTTCAGGATAAAATCTTAGTAGGATTTTAATTGAATGCATATCTATATATGAATAAAATGGTGCTTTGGTTCACAAATTTAATTATTTCCAAAATTCTGGTTGCAAACAGAAGTGGTTACAAGCCAAATCCAATTTCCATATGACATCAACATTGAACCTTATCAGTGAGTTTGGGTCACTTCATAACCAGAATTATTTAAATAATTAAGTTTTTTAGCTGAGGTACTACTGTTTATAGAATAATAAGTTTAAAATTAAATCTTCATTCACTGAATATAGTATATCCCTTCATTTATTTACTTCTTTAACCACTCAGATATGTTTTGAATTTTGGTTGTTAAAGCTTTTACTTGCTCTTTATTAAATTCACCTTAATACTTGGAAGTTTTGAAACTATTATAAGTGCTACTGACTTTTATATTCCTTTTTTCTTATTTTTCATTCTACCATATAGAATCTAACTGAACTTTAAATTGTCTTAGGGCATTGTAATGTTGGTAAATTAATTTTGTACTTCTGAATTCATAAGGATTTTCTGTACACATAGTTTGATAATCTGTGAAAATGGAAATTTTACTTTATTCTTTCCAAATTTTATCACTGTCTTGATTTATTGAACTGATGGGTAACTCTGGAACAATACTGAATAAGGACAATGACTGCAAATGAAAGAACTCTTATAAATAACAAAAGACCTCAAAAAATCAATCTAAAAACTGATAAATGATTCAAAGAAGACTAATATCAGATTGATTAGCATCAGTGAAGAGTCAAAAGATAGTACAAAGAGTATAAAAATCTATTCTCCGAAGTAATAGCAAAAAACTTTCCAAACATGGAAACATAACTTGACAGTCAAATGAAACATATAGTACTCCAAAAAGTTATGATCAGGGAAAAAAACTCACACGAAGGCAAATAATAGTTAAGATTCCAGAAGTCAAACTATAAACAGAATGTTAAAAGCTGTCCTGGAAGGGAAACAAATCACCTGTACAAGGAAACCCATTAGAATCACAGTGGTGTTCTTAACAAAAAACCTTGACTTATCCTTAAGGATAGCTTGGAGTGAAGTATTTCAAGCCCTAAAAGAAAACAACCTTGAACCCAAATTAATGTAGCCTGCAAAGTTGTCTTTGAAAATTCATGGAGAAAGATGATACTTCCAAGTAAAAGAACCCTTGAATAAAGTCATGACCACCAAACAGCATTTAAAGTTCTGAAGAATGTTCTAGAAAAAGACAACAATTCCAAGAATCACAATAGATTGAATCTACTAGGTAAGGCAAGCAATTAAAAAGAAAAAAAATAAGAAAGTAAATCAGCAACAGTAGAAAATATGACAAGGATAAGTCAATGCCTATCAGTTATAACCATTATTATGAATGGTCTCAATTCACCAGTCAACAGATACAAACTGGCACATTGGATCAAGAAACAAATCCAACAATATGCTATGTACAAGAGACTCAATAAATTCATAGACTAACAATCAAAGAATGGAAAACAATATTCTGTGCAACAGGAATCCAGAAAAATGTACAGGTAGGCATTTTATTTGAAGAAAAAGTGAATTTTAAGCGTGGCTTGATCTAAAACTACAAAGAAGGTCACTACATACTTGTCCAGATAACAATCCAGGCAAAAGATAACAATCATATATTTATGTGTACCCAGTGCTGGCACACACTGTATAAAACCAACACTAATAGATACGAAAAATCAGATAAGCACTAATAGAATCGTAATGATGGATCTCAGTACCTCAGTATCATAAACAGATCAACTAGACAAAACTTCATCCAGGAAGAATCATTAGAGCTGAACCAAACCTTTGAGAAAAATGGATTTAGTAGTTATCTACAGATTGTTTCACACATCAAAAACAGAATACACATTCCTGTCAGTAGTACCTCGGATTTTCTCTACAAGAGACTACATAGAATATGCTTAAGTAAATGCAAAGGAGTTGAAATTATCCCATGTGTAGTATGAAATCACAATGCAGTGATATTGGAAAGAAATGACAGAATAAATCATAAAATCTACACAAACATGCTGAAATTAAATAACACCTTCTTGAACAAGCAATGAATCAGAAGAAATTAAATGATTTCTACAATTAAAAGACAATGTCAGTATGACATGCTAGAACTTATGGAAAACAATGAAAACTTGTATGGGGGAAATTTTATACTGATAAATTCTTATATCAGAAAAACTGAGCTTAAATAATCTGATGTTAAATCTGAAGCTTCTAGAAAAAGAAGAGCAAGTTAAAACTTAAACCACTTGTAAGGGAGGAAATTATCAAAATCAGACAGAAATTAAAATAACTGAGACTAAGAAACTGATAAAAAGAATCAATGAATGGAAGACTTGGTTCTTTGAAAGATAAAGTAGACAAACCCTTAACCAGCTTTATCAGTAAAAGTAAAGAAAAGGCTCAAATCCATACAATTAGAAATGAAAGAGGGTGGAATCTTGCAGAAATCCAGATCATCTCTAACCTATGTGGAGTACCTGTACTCTAAATGGAAAACTCAGAAGAAACTGACAGATTATTAGATACATAGGAAATGCCAAAACTGAATCAAGGAGATATAAAAATTCTAAGTGAGTATCGGTTAATGAAGTTGAAGCAATACATGATTGAAAATCTACCAACAAAGAAAAGCCTTGGTCCTATTAGATTAAATGCTGAATTTTTATACAGAACTTAAGAGAATATCAAATGTAAATATGCTTCAAACTTCTTAATGAAATTAAACAGAAAGCAATACTTTCAAAGTCATTCCTGGAAGCAAGCATTACTCTAAATTTTTTTTTTTTGAAAATTAGAATACTCTGGAAAATGGAAGTGAAGAGGACATCAGAAAATGGAAATATCTCCCCTGTTCTTGGACAGGCAGAGGCAGTATAGTGAAAGTGTTTATACTTCAAAAACTGTTGTGCTGGTCTAACAAAATTCCTACCAAAAGTAGCAATAGTGTATTTTGTAGAACAAGAGAAAATAATCCTAGAATTCATATGGAACCAGAACTTGGAATGGCAAAAGGAATTCTGGGCAATAGTGGGAAGAATGGGGGTATTACAATCCCCAATTTGAAACTATAGTAAAGAAATACTGTAATGAAAACAGCATGGAACTGGTTAAAAGAAGACTGGAGGACCAGTTGAGCAGAATAAAAGATGTAAAAACAACCCCAAGCACATTCAGCTCTCCTGTCTTTGACAAAGGGGTCAGGCGCTTTTACTGGAAGAATGTTAGCCTCTTTATTAAATGGTGCTGGGAAACTGACTTTCCATGTGCAGATATTGAACCTAGACCCATATCTCTCATCATGTACTAAAGTAAGGTAAAAGTGCATCAGAGATCTACATAAAGAAACAAACATTTAATTTGGAAGATAAAAGATGTAAAACTAGAAGATGTGGGTATAGGCAAAGATGTTATGAACAAAACCCCAATTGAGTAGGAAATATTAGAAAGAATCAACAGCTGGGATCACATTAAATTGAAAAGCTTTTACACAGCAGAAGAGGGAAAAAAATGAAAATAAGGAAAAATGGAAACAAAGCTTAAGTTTATAGGCAGCAGGAAATTAAGGGAGGGAGACAGGCATGGGAAAAATATGAATCAAGATATATTTGTGTCTGTACAAATTCTTCATGATGAATGTAATAATAAGTTCCACATAAAATGTACCAATAAACTTAATTTTAAAAAAGAAAGAAGCAACCATAAGAGACAACTCATAGAGTGGGGAAAAAAATCTACCACCTATTATTCAGACAAAGGACTACCATCTACAATATATAAAGAACAAACACACACACACACAAAATCCAGATGCTCCAAATTTAAAGACCCATTCCGAAAAGGAATAGACATTTCATTCAAAAATGAGTAGACATTTCTTAGATGAAGAAGTACAAGCAGCAAATAATATATGAAAAGAAGTTCAACATTACTGGTCATTCAAGAAATGTAAATTAAAACAATACAGAGATTTCATCTCACTCCAGAAAGAATGGCTACCATCAAGAAGTCAACCAATAACAAATGCTGATGAGGCTGTGGCAAATAATGGGACCCTTCTTCATCCCTGGTGAGAGTGTAGACTGATACAGCCAGCACAGAGATTCCTTAACATTCCAAACATTTCCATTTTTCCTAGAGGTTCCATTTGACCCAGATCTTCTTTTAGATATCTTCCCCAACTAGTTAAAAATATCATATCACAGGGCCAAGGATGTAGTTTAGTAGTGCCCGACCAAGGCAAAGTCCTGAGTTTGAATTATGGTACCAGAAAAAAATCATACCAAGTAATATATACATACCCATCTATGTGTATCCAAAAAGAAGAGTAAATTGGAATCATTTTCAGGTAAATGAATGCATCTCCAGAATATAATCTTAAGTGAAAAACTCAAAGGGTAATTAAAGAGCATAATGGAGAATAGATACTGGGAAGTAGGAAGAATGTGTTCAAATAGGAAGGGAAACAACAAAGGTGAAAGAAGGAAGGAAAATATACAAACAAAGTTTTTGTAAGTGAAGAGGGGAAGAAGAAATGAGAGAAAAGGAGGGAAATGAGCAAAGAATTAAGACATATTATGTATAGGTATTGATTCCCTATGATGAATGTAATCACTGTGCACAACAAATTTTTTGTACTAATGAAAAAATAAAGTCAAAAGGAGAAACAATGACTACAGATACTTTGTCTTATTTTAAATCTAGGACAAGACATTAATTCACTAGCAATAATGATATAAGTCCTAGATTTTTGTTATTGCTATTTCTCAGGACTGAGGACTTACCTTTTATTCTCAATTTGCTGGAGAAAATCCTTTAAAATTACGTATGTAAAATAGTTCTAAAAGTTTTACACATTTGTTACGTGTCTGCTAAAACATTTTAACGCATTGATGTGAAAAATAATTTACTTTTCTGTGTGTTAGCTACGAAAGTGAATTATATTGGGTATTTTCTTATGTAAAGTGAACCTTACATTCTTGGCTTACACCTAACTGGTCATGGTGAGACATGCTTTTCATATTTTGGTAGATTTGCTTTGCTAGTACTTGAGTGAGGACTTTGTCTTTACATTCATCAATCACATTGTTTATACTCTTTTGAGTCATATTCACGTCTGCCTTTGCTCTCAGGATTATGACTGCCTTGCAATGTGAGCTGAGCTTCCTGTCTTTGCTCCAGCTACAGTTTAAGCACGCTATCAGTACAGAGCCACGGCCATGACTTGCTTTTGGTAGTCTTCCCACTAGCAGCAAATCATAATCTTGAACTTTAGTGGTGGTATCTGTACTGTAGCTAGACTTCCTCAGCTTTTTCTGCTCTACCTCCAAACCGAGGAACAACCTGCACATCTCCCTTGCAGAGTGGCTCCTCTCAGACCCTGTTGCCCATCTTTGTTATCAGCACTCGATGGTTCTGCTAGGGAAGGGCCGGAGAGTAGGGCTGTTGAGTATTCTTTGCCACCAAGTTCGATCCCAATTGAGCTTATTATATAAAGATAGATAAGTTTCAGCTGTTGTCTTCTTGTCTCTCTGGTTATGTCTTTCTCTGTGATCTGCCTAATTAAGATAGTTTTGGGTTTTTGCTGTCTTGGAGAGCAACCATACATGGAAGCTTATCAGATTGTATGTCATTTGAATTTTGAAGGCAAATGTCGATTAAAGGCTTTTTGTTAATTGTTTAAAAGCTGACAATATAAAGTACTATGTTGGGTTTGAGGCATATAAATAAAGTTAAGACGTTACCCATAGCTTAGTCTGTGACCAAGTTAGAATACAAGAAAGCCCCACCCACAACACTGGGCATCTTGTCTGTTCTGTTTCAGTGATGGTATTCTCAGCCTTTGTGGATATTCATGTTTGTGTACTGTGATTAGTGAGCTTATCACAAAGTACATTTTCCTTAAAACTGAAAAGAAAAAAGCTGAGAATTATTAAACTTTTTAATAATTAAAGTGGACCCTTTGTTATCTTTGTATTCATGCATTTAGATTTGAATTCCAGTGTTTTTTTGTGAGTGGAGAGAAAATGATATTACTGTTCCATTTTGGTACTGAAAATCATACTTTGGGCAAGCGAAGGTCAGGTAGATTGTGCCATGGGTGGAGATCACACACAAATGTGTGGAGATGGCGCTTGGTTTTCAGGGGAAGGCAAGTTAGAAGAAAAAGGTTATATGTGGATGGAGCAGTCAGTGAAAGTAATACAGCAGATTGAGGAAGGAACTTAATTTTATCCTCAATTCTTAAAATTCTACTAACATAATTCATATTGTTTCCCTAAGGAATCAAATTTTGCTGAATTTGATCTGGTGGTGTGTAGGAGGAAGAAGACAGAGCATCTGTGAAATATTTTATAAAGACAGTCAATTTTTAATTATTAGTAACACTGGAAACAGGATCCACATGGCTAACTGAGCTCCATAGACACCATCTAAAATAACATGTAGAATTTTTATCATTCTTCCACGACTTATATATTTTACCTTGTATTTGTAGCACACAGAAATACTGATTTATGTTTCATGTTTGCTTTTAATTTAAGGAAAGAACTGAAAGGGGTAGGTAAAAAGTATCTAGTCCTTAAATCAAATAATTATGTGTTGATAATAATAATATTAATAATAATAAAAAAGGAAAATCTTGGTTTAACTCATTTCACTGATCTTATTTTGCATATTTATGTATGATATTTGTTATAATTTTATAGACTTGTATTACTGCACACTGAGATAGTATGTACACAAAATTTAATTTATTTCTTTCTGGTAATATATTTGCAATTTAGTTAACTTTCCACTAATCATACAGTTTATACTTTGTAAGGCAACAAATTAAATTTTTTCTTCTTATTATTAGAACAGCAAAAAAGAATAGTATGAAATATTTGGGAAGAACACACAGATATAGCAGGGCTGAAATTCTGTTTTGTAATTATTCTGTTGTTTTTGTTAGTTTAGTCTTTTCTTCTTTTAAATGTATTGCTCTAATGAGCTTTCAGAAATGACAGTGATACAGTAATGAATTTCAGTCTTCTAATAAGCCAAACATTAAAGGCAGAAGGAAATAACAAAACTATATCCTCTAGGGGATTAGATTCTTACTTTTGTTTTCAGGTCCACTCATTCCTCATTTTGCACAATAATTGTAGCTCATCCTTAACCTGTAAATAAGTAAATAACCAGAGATTGGTGACCGGCCATTTTCTAGATGGCTTTTCTGAAGCTTAATCATTCTTTTACAATACCAAACAAACACATCTTCATTACAGAGCTCCAGAAAAGCTAAGTGTTCAGGTCATGTTGCTCGTGAAGCACATATGGATTCCTTGTGGTGACTGACGTGTATGGGATAGCTTAATGGAAAGTCATCTCCTTATCCCACGGCCACCCCAAGTTCCAGATGTCCCAGTGCTGGGATCATCTGTCAGCTTCAGAGAGAACTGGAGAAGCTGCTTAACCCTTCAGCTAACATAGCTCACATCTGTTACTTTCATAGAGTTTAGAAACTGTTATCATATAAGATCTAACATTATATTATTACTTTACATTAGATTGTCCTTATAAGATGCAGACTACAAACTGGGCAGGCTGGGAGTCAGACAGGCTCAATGTGCCTGTCTATCTACTCATGTATTTATTTCATGTTCTACAACTGTTTCCTGATCTCTCTGTTAAAGTTAAGTTGAGCTGCCAGACTGGTTTCACACACCATGGTTTAGTTCCAGTGGCATCGATATGTGGATAAAACAATCAGGAAAAGCTTCCTCCAAAGGGCCTGTGTACAAGTCAAGTATTTAAGGCTTCATCAACTCTGCAGCCAGAACATTCAGAACCAAAAGAGATAAGAGATTTAGAATAAAACTTGTTCAAGTCACAAGCTATTATTTTTAACATTTTGATACCTTTAATCAATGAAAATTGTTTCTATATTATAAAACTTATTGTTGAAAAAACAATCAGTACACAATGTACTGAAGTTTACTTAACCAATTTCCCATTACTTGAACATTAACATTATTTCCTGTTTATTTTGTGGTCAGGGTCCCAAAGACTCCCTCAGGTTTAGATCTGGAACTCCTGGGATTGAGCATATGGTTGTGAACATGAATAAGATTTGTTAACAGTAAAAAATGGCAAAGCAAAAACAGTCAAAGGGAAAGATACATGGGATAAAGTCCTGAGGAATCTAGAATCAAATTTCCAGTAATTCTCTCCCAGCGGGGTCCCACAGGGTGCATTGAATTCCTTGAGAAGTGAGTCATGTCATCCAGGAGAGCGCTATATTTCAGAGAAGTTAATCCGAAATTCAGCACACAAGATTTTAACTACAGCCTAGTTATATAGGTACCCTCTGCTTAGCATGTACCAGTATGTCAGATTTCTGGAGGGAAAAGAGGTGTTTGGTATAAGCCATATTGCTTACATGTTTAGTGTGATACCTTCATCACCTAGTAGAAGTTTTTTTTTTTTTTAATCTTTATTGGTACATTAAATATACACATCATGATTGTAGTAGAAGTTTTATATCAATGTAGAGAAGTGTTTACCTCCCAGGCTTTTAGACAGTAGCCACAGGTCAACCTTGCAGGCAGACCTTGCTGAGAACAGCAGTCTGATGGTTGCTGATCAATTCTTTTCTGCTTATTTAAAATACTGCAAAAAATTACTTTTGTAAATCTTCAGTCACATTTCAAATTATGTCCTTATGAAAAATTCCTAGAAATTGGTACTATACAAAATATGAACATTTAAAAGACATATTACTGCCAAATTTCTTTCCTAAAGTTCTCTTCATATTTTCATCCTGGAAACACAAATTTGGGTACCAAAATCTTGACTAACAGTTTTAAGTCACATGGTCCAAATAAAAAATATAATAAACTTGGAAGATTTAACTTTTTAAAAATTAAAGTGATATGAGACAAACAAAGACTAACAATTAGTGTATGTCTGTGGGGGGTATGTGATAGGAGAGGGTATCCTGCTAAGACAACATCCACTGAATTAGCTTCTGTCCAGGTTTCCCCAGGACTTCTGTCGGGCTCTTATTTTTTTTTGCCTAAAAATTAGTATCTTGATGGTTACTGATAAAAGATGTATTATGTAGTTTGTTTTAAAATTATTTTGTTAAAAAATTATTGCATATTCTGTCCAGGGGATTGGGCAGGGGCTGAACAGGGTCCTGGATGCAGCTCCCGATCTGGAGAGTGGAGTCCTCTGCCAGAACATGTTGGTTTGTCATAGTGCTTCCTTTCCACAGTGCACAGATGACAAGGAAGCTGCCCTGTAAGAGGTGTTTTAGATTATGAATTCAAGAAGCTGGTACTGCATTGAGGAGCAGACCCATGATAGCCTTGGTAATGGACACTTGCTTTTCTTTTCTTTTCTTTTTTTTTTTTTTTGAGACAGGGTCTCGCTTTGTGGTTCAGGCTGGCCCTCAGCTCAGCCTCAAACTCACACATCACAGCAATCCTCCTGCCTCTGCCTCCCGAGTGCTGGGATTACAGGCGTGAGCCACCACGCCCGGCACTGTGGTATGTGGTACTGGTTGCTGCTGGGTGTGGGTCTCCACACCCAGTATTGTTA